>BSBK01001701.1:1097500-1227816 GCA_027943335.1 Chamaecyparis obtusa
GGAAACAACTACATATACCTTGCAAAAATTAGTATTTTTCATATTTACCATGAAGTTGCAACATTTTTTGTGTGTTTCCATATGCATCTTTTTTTGAAATCCTAGTCGTGCAATTATTGTATGCTATAATGTTCCTAAACCAGGATTTCTAATCCTATTTGCAAAAACTACTACACGCAATGTTTCACAAAATTCAAATTGTAACTTCCCCCAAAAGTTCCATTTCATGATTACCCACATTTTGGAGTTTGGGATTTTTCATACCAATTGCATAATTCATTACATGTCATTCCACATGTAATAAAAAATGTAATCACCTCAAAAATCCTCAATTACATTTATTGCATTAATCCTTCTTTGTTCCAAAATCAAGATTTTTAGCACTCATTACATGTTTTGTCGCATGTAATGAAATATGTAGTCAACTCAAACATTCTTGACAAAAGCTTGTTCCAAATCCACTATAATTCCAAAATCAGGATTTTTGAGACCCATTACATGTATTGTTACACATAATCAAAAGTCTAACTACCCCAAAAATATCCATGTTGAGTTTACCCAAAGGGATTTTTACACCAACTGCGTGTATGGTTACATGTAGTGAAATGCACAGTCACATCTAAATCTCCTACAATATCAAGTTTACTCTTTTTGAAAAAGCAATTCCAAGTGCAAATCGAGGATTTTTTAATCGATTGTGAGATGAGTTACATATGCAACTACACATTTAATTCCAAGTGTAGTTGGGTCCAGAAACCTCGATTTCACTTAAAGTCTCATGTTTTTCCCATGTAGTAGGAACTTTTGGGTCCAACTGTATAAAATACTACAGGTTGAATTGCATGCAGTCAAATTTGTAGTGCACCCCAAAATCCCTGAATTACAACTATGGCCCACAAAAAACAACCTTTTCACTTCATCCTTGTTTGAAGAAAAGTTTGCAAACATGATCCACCAACATCTCAATGTTACAGGTGCTCATCTAAATTAGAAGGGCCAACCATCATGCATGAAAACAAAATGAAACTCAAGTTTCATAAATATTAGAATGTTTTCAAGAAAAAAATTCAAGCAGGTGAGAGGACCAATAAGAGGGATTGTGAACATTTTTCCAAACATGGGTGAGAAGGAAAATCAATGATTTTTTTATGCCACCAAATGCAGAGGTCAAAGTGTTATTGAAGGCAGATGTTCCCATCCATGTAGAGATTTGAATATTTCTAGCAATTGGTGATCTAGTGATAGGAAAACCTCTTTAATAGAGGTTAATGTAATAGAAGTCATGTTTTGTCAGAAACTTAGATAATTTTTCATCGTGCATTTTGATTTTAGTTTTAACAAGTTACATGTAAAGCATAAAATTGCAATTACATATGTAATGGTACATGTAAAGTAAAAAAATTCAATTACACATCTTGCTACATGTAATCACATTACGGAGGACTGTAATGTTGAATAAGTCAACCCTAGTTAGTTATTTTTCCATATTTTTCTCATAGCATCTCTCCTATAAATACAAGAGGGCTCATTGTAAATAGGAATATTTTATGCATTGCAAGAAAACTTTGATGAAATTGTGCACGTTCAAAATTTTCTTTAATTTGTGCAAGTTGATTTTTGAGTGAATAAAAAGAAAGTATTTTCAATCTTTGAGTTGAGGAGACTTGTGGAATTATTTGAGTTGTTATAAAGGGAGCCTTAAATTTGATTTTGTATAGACTTTGTGCTATAATTATCAATTTGAGTTAGTTAAGAGTGAATGCATAGACTTTGAGTTGTGGTTCATATTGAAATTAAAGATATAAAAGAAGTTTCATGTGTTCAAGTCTTTGTGCTTATCATATGGTTGCTTCATAGTTTAAAACCTTTTCAAGATAGTGTATAATTCTGTGAGCTTATATATATTCCTAAGTCTATAGTCAACTAGTTGTTGGAATGGAGAGATAGGGTACTGAGAGGGGAGGGGTGAATTAGTGCCCTCAAAAACTTTAACTCCAAAAACTCAATCAACAAATAGTAGTAAACTCATCTATCAGCTGAATCCATTGTATGCATCATTCATTCAATTAACTTGTAAATGTAAATTGCATGAAATCAAACAATAGATCAATCACATAACACAAGTATTTTGGCTACATAGAAACCCTTGTTAGAAGGTAAAAACTGTTGTGGGGATGACACCCACAAATTCTTTACTACTGCAAATAATAAAGTATGCATGTTAGGGCTACAAGTTGTGATCACTTATGGTGATCTTACCCTGTTAGGAGTAACATAAGATCAACTAGATCTACCTTGTTAAAGGATTTCAACAATACTACTTGAGTGTGTACTCGGTTAAGAGATTTACAATAAAGAATGTTAAGTCTACTCTATTAGGAGATTTTACCAAATATATGTTACAATGATTAGAGAATAACAGTAGGGTATCTATAAATTGACTACTTATACTTGTCTGAATTAGATCTATGAAATATCAAATGTATATCACCTTAGTGTGTAGATATCTGTCCTCTATACTGCTTGGTAGCCTTGTCTAATTCTGAATAACTATGTCTAATTATTGCTCAACCTTTTCTAAAAATTGATGTCTTGAAGGTGGTTGTTGGTTCAAGATCTTCTACTCATTTAATTATGCACATTATCAAAATATCATGAAATAAAATTATATAGAAAACTGATTTCATTTCCTAATGTCGCTTAACTTTCATGACCTAATTAGGCTACATCATCTTAGGAAAAACCCTAAGATCTACGGTATACAAAATTAACCTGGATCTAAAAATTACATAGAAATCATCATCACAATTAATGATCCTCGATCTTGGTAAAACATTTTGTGATTCTATTGTAACTATTTGCATAGATTAATGTGCCAAAACTGATTACTATGTCATTTCCTGGATTGCTCGGTAAATACTATTAATACTTCTCAGTAAATACACTGGTGCTTGGTGTCCAGTCTTCTCAGTGTTTACTAATGCTCGGTATTGGTATACACTGATGCTCAGTAAAACTACTTTGGTGCTCAGTTAGAACTATATCCTTATAGTTCTCGGTACTACCTTGTGACTACTTGGTGTGAAGGCTTATGTAGTTAATCGACTAGCATATGTAGCTTGTAGTACTTCCTTTTACTGACTGAATAGCATAGGTAACCAACTACTCATCTTTGATACTAATGATAATCCTTAATGCTCAAATAGAGATAAAAAATCTCCCCCTTTGGCATTAGTATCAAAACCTTGAATGTATATAGACCTGATGTCTCAAAACTGTTCTAACTTCCCCATATATACATAGATACTTTTCTATCAAAAAATTTCTCCCCCTCGGTGCATGCTCCCGGTATGTATGTAGTACACTAAACATATAATTACACAATTTGGCATATACATTAGTTTTCCCCCTTTTTTATAATAATGCCAAACTCAAAATTATGTACTTATAGTTTATCAAAAATGTGCTGGTGGATTTTCTTCAAAGAATCTAAGAGGTTTGCCCATTCCTTTTTCAAGTTGGTTAGAGCAATGTGCTCAAGATCAACTTGTGCATGCATGTCAAAGATATTGTCCAACATAGAGATTTATGGTGTTGAAACTAAAACTTGTGCTTTGACAATGTGTTTCTCAAAAATCTTAAGATAGGGAAGCAACTCTATTTGAAGCTCAGTGACTTGGTCACTTATCCTTTCTTCTTGCTTCCTCAAATCTTCTCTTAATAGCCTGAGTTCTTGAACTTTCAATATATGCTTAGAAAAAGCATCTGGCTCGGTTAAGGCTGCTTGTGCACTTGCTTGGATTTTGGTATCCAGCTTTATAATCTTCTCACTGATCTCAGGAGTGAAGGTCTCCACACTGCAAAGCTTAATCAACATCTAAATAATTAATTGAGTAATAGATTGTATGTCAGTTATTACCTCAGATAATTTAACCTTGTTTATTTCCACTTCTTGGCTGATTTTCTCTGCAAGTTTATGTTGTATCTTTGATTCTGCCCTTCCTTCAATTCTTTTCTCAGCTTCAATGTCAAGGGAATTGATTTCTTGTGCAAGGGTAGCAAGTTGGTCCATGATAGGTGTGTCTTCATTGATTTGCACCTCAGGTACAACCTATTGTAAGATGTCTCTTACATTTTCTAGTATCTCCTTTCTCTTGCATTCCTTCTTCAGCTTCTCCTGAGCTACCTTTCTAGTACATAATTCCCCATATTTTCTTAATTCTTTGGGGTCTAGGGTCCTCAGGTCACAGTCTGGTATAACAATGACTTCTTCAAGTGTGACTGGCCCCTTTCCATGTTTCTTCTTCTTCTTCTTCTTCTTCTCTTGAGGTGAGCTCTTTGCAAATGGAACTATTGCTTTCTCCTCAATATTTTGCGTGTCATGCCTAGTTGACACATTTTCCTCCTTTTTCTGCTCCTCAGTAACTTGTGTGTCAGTTGATTGAGATGGAGCTTCTGATGTTGTGTCAGGTGGGGTTGCCTTGGTTGCCTTAGGGTCATCTTGGCCCTATGTATCTGCCTCTTTTACCTTAGGCTCATTTTTTTCTACCACTGTACTATCTCCTTGTTCCCCTGATGTATCCATTAGTTGCTCGGGGTTTGAGCCTTCGAGTTTTTCCTTAGTTACAATTTCAACTTCTTCCATCAAGATAGGAAGTTCACATGGTAATGATGTGATTACTGGCTCGGTAAATGTACCTTCATCTTGTGTTTGAGCTCCATCAATGTTCACATCTTCATCAACATCTCGATCATCAGGATCACCATTTGTGATGTCCTTAATGAGTACATCCAGTGCATTTTTATCTATAATTTGGATCTCAGCTTGATTTGGTGCATCCTGTGAAAAACTTAAGTCCTCAGTGGCAACTATAGTATCAGGTACGTCGGTATCTGATATGTCTATCTTGTCTTGTTTATGTGCTAGGTCTGCATCATCAATATGAATTTCTTTACCTTTTGTCTTCAACTTCTTCTTAGATGATTTGGCTAATGCCATCTTTTCTTCTTGCTCTCAGGCTGCAACTATTGAAGTGCAGATGAGTTGACTATGCTCATCTATATCTAGCAGATTTTCATCTGGTATCTATATTTCCTGGCTCTTTACTCTAAATCTCTTAGAATATGTTGTCATGTAGTCCTCAATCTCAGAAATGGTCAATTATGGTATTGGAAAAACTAGGTATTGTTCCCTCATTTTATTCTCGTTATCTAAGGCATAGGACCATTTTTGTGCAATTATATCCTCTAGTGCCTTAGGTAGATGTTTGTAAAATTCAATAGGAACTCGTTTAAATCAAATCATCATCTAGATGATTGCCTCTTTGAGTTTATTTTGATCCTCAGTTGACATGTTCTCAAACCAATTGATTTCAGGATCATTGAGTTCACCATTCTCAATTATATCTTCTACAACTTCATCAATTAACCTACTTTTATTACTAACTTTAAATTGATTATTATCATCTTCTTCATCTTCTAAATCTTCCTTACCTCTTATCAATTTTCTTATTTTCCTTGGGGCTTCAACAGTAGCTTTTGTACCTCTTTTGGTGTATGTCATTGTCAGTGATGTTGCCTTTGGTTTTCTATACTTCACAACTCCTTTCTCCAGTGGTGGTGAAGCTGTAGTTTTTTATCTTGTTCATTCCCTTGATTATACTTCTAACTACCTCTTCTTTGGAGTTTGTGAAGGGGAAACTGGTGTAGAGTCTGTACCTTTATCTGACTCAGTTTCTTCACTATCATGAGGTTTGTCAGTGAGCATTAACTAACCTTCGGTTGCAACTTCAACCGGTGAACTGTCAAATGATCCAGTATCATCTCCAAATTTATCAACTAGAGTTTTCATCATCTTTTTGGATTTCTTTATTATCTTACCGATAACTAGGCCTATTTTTATTCTTGTCTTGGCCTCCTCATATGTTCCAAACCATTCTGCATTCTTATCCTTTGGTGTAGCTAGCAGAGCCTTAATTGATTTTGAAGCAAAATCAATATCCATTTCATAACCCATAGGGGCTAACCATTTTATCCTAGGCTCCACAGCCTTTATCAGTGTGTGGTCGGTGTCCACAAGAAAACATATATCCTACTCATATTCTTCAACTAATTTACTGGGAATTCTACTTCAAGAATTCATTCTAATCTTAAATTGTTCAAAGTAGTTATGAAAAACATTATTCAAATTATTTCCCAAGTCATTGATCATATCTGTTATCTGTATTATGACTGGCTTGTCGGTTGACCACTCTACATTATCGACAAAAGGGAAAAATTATTGCACATAGAAGAATATGAAAAATAAAAGTGATGCAAACTTACAAGTATTAGACTTCTCCGACTGGATAGTCTTCATGTTCTCTTGAATTTGCCTCAACAGTAGCTCGACGAGGTCTAACTGGGTAATTTTCTTGACCATTTTGTATGCAATGTCAATGGCTCCACATGGTACACTGTTCAATCTGCTCGATTGATAAATCTTGTAACCGATGACATGAGCTAAAAATTTAACCTTTGGGTCATTGATTGAACCAATCTTCAGTGCTCAGCCATCCCACACTTCTCAGGTGTTCTTTTCAATATCAGCCCTAGAAGCACTACAAATGCCTTGGTCTTGTCAGTTGTTGGATACTCGGTGACTGTGTGAATCATATTCTTTTTTACTTTAACTGGTTCATCCAACCAAAACATTCCATCATGAAACTGGCTTAACACAATCCTAATCCATTCATTTTTAAAGTTCTTCAGGAAACTTAGGGCATTTGCTAGACCAATTATTTCAACTTGTTTATATTCCAGTTTAAGATTTCTATCACCACAAAGCTTCTGGAAAGTGGCACACATCTTGAAATCACCAATTTTTCCTATCTTGTAGTGAATATATGATCTAACATCTTCAACTAACAAAACCCTAGGGGGTATGCTTGAAAAAGCTCCCGCTGAACCAATCTTGGATGCAACTTCGGGATGAAGTTTATATCAGGGTTCATCATAGTTAGCTGACACAATCATGTTCACTTCCTCCTCTACAAGTTTAGATTTTCTTGTCTTGGACGTGGATGCCATTTTTTTTCTCAACTTAGGGTTTCGGTAAATACTTTGAATAAGCTTGGTAGTGACTGTACTTACTTGAAAATGATGAAGAACACACTCGGTTGAATCTGAAACAACTTTGAATGCTCTTGAAACTCTTTTCTTGAATTCTCTCTCTAGAAATTTTTTGCTCTTTGAAATCACTTTGTGAAAAATAAACCAAGTTCTTCATCTATTTATAACCTTTTTAAAATTCATGCTTAAAAGTACTTGTCATAAATTCTCGACCTACTTCCAGCACAGTGACAACTGTCAACTTGGTGATTATCACAAAATAACAATAGCTCGGTTAACACATAACCTTCCACTTGGTTGATACTGATACTCGTTTAACCTTGCATAATAGTCACCGATGGGTAACTTTGTACTCGGTCTTGCATATACCGACTGTATGACTTTGTTAGCTCAAAACTTATAAAACATAATGCATCTTAATTCATGTAGATTTGGTATGTGTTCGTTCAAATATAGGAACTGTATGTGAGATAAGATCAATTTGGAATATTAGTTCCATACATACCTTCTTCACCTTAGGTGGAGGTGCTGATGTCACCCAATCTAGTGGACGAGGTTTCACTGACTCCATTTCTTGACTCAGCATTCTCATTTGATGCCTTTCTCCACATAGTGTTTCTTATTCTCATGATATCTATAATTGTATTTCCATTCTTGAATGTTTGTTCTTATGGTGCTCAGTCTCTACAATCTTTGCTTAGGTGACCGACTTTGTGACAGTGCAAACATGCCATACCAGTTTTTGTCCAACTTCAGTATTTTCCAGCCCATCTCTTCCTCATACAATTCACTGCAATATGTCCATACCTTCCACATACTGTGCAGTTAACCCATGTGTTGTAATCCTAATTGTAAGCATTATTTTGTCTTCTCGGTTGATAGGATTTGTTATATCCTTTTAGTGTCCAGACTTGTTTCATTTTTGTTCTACACTCTTGTGAGGTGTGTCCATGCATATTGCAAGTATAGAAGAGTTTCTCCATGTGAGGTTGGTTAGGATTCCTAGTCAACTTAGATCTGTATTCATATGCTTGATGTCCAAACTTGTTGTAATTATAACAATGACCATTAAATTTAGGAGTGGTTTTCAGTTTACCTTGTGCTTTACTCCTGCAAACATTTGAAGTATGTCCCGGTTTGCCACAGTGATAGCATGTCAGTGTCTTAGGTCTTTGATTCTGATTTTTTCTCACCTGTTCAACTTGCTTGGATGATTCTCCTTTCTTAGTGTAGCCTAATCCATCTTTGCTTCCAAGTCTTCTTTGACTAATCAGAAAATCATCAATCTTCTTAGAGCTGTCTTTAGCTTTATTCATCATTTCATTGTGTTGTAGTTGCATCTTCACTTCATTTCTTAGTTTTTCAATTTCTTCCTTGAGTACTCCAATGTCTTCAAGTTTTCTTGACAACTCACCATTTACTCGATTGCTCTCCTGGTTTACAATAATCATCTGATTGGATATTTTGAAGTGATGCTCGGTAAGTCTCAATATTTTAGTTTCTTTTACTTGTAGTTGTTCAATCATCTATCTTTGTTCTTCAATTTCTAGATTCCTTTCTTGTTCAGCTTGTCTAGCATTATTCATTACATCAATCATTCTTACCATCTATGTCTCTTAACCGATCTGCAAGGCTTTTACTTGTTCAATCAAATGAAGATTATTTTTAGATAAATCATAAATTGCACTTTCAAAACCATCACAAATACTTCTTGAACTAGATCCAATGTTATCAAATAAGTCATCAATCTCTTCTTCATGGTAATTAGTCTCCTTTTCCAGAATAGCCAAGTTCTTTCTCTGAACTAGTAACTTCTTCAGTGCATCCTTAGCTTGTTTGTATTACTCAATAAACATCTGAATCTGAATCTTTTGATTCTCTATAGTTTTGTCCAACTTGTATCTCTCCATGATTAGATCTTTACTCTTTAGTGGTTAAACCATCTAATAAGAGATTTGAGCTTTGATACCAATTGTTGGAATGGAGAGAGGGTACTGAGAGGGGAGGGGTGAATCAATGCCCTCAAAAACTTTACCTCCAAAAACTCAATTAGAAAACAGTAGTAAACTCATCTATCAACTAAATCCATTATATGCATCATTCATTCAATTAACTTTTAAATGTAAATTGCATAAAATCAAATAATAAATCAATCACATAACACAAGTATTTTGGTTACACGGAAACTCTTGTTAGAAGGTAAAAACTGCGATGGGGATGACACCCACAAATTCTTCACTACTACAGATAATAAAGTATGCATGTTAGGGCTACAAGTTGTGATCACTTCTGGTGATCTTACCCTGTTAGGAGTAACAAAAGATTAGCTAGATCTACCTTGTTAAAGGATTTCAACAACACTACTTGAGTGTGTACTCGGTTAAGAAATTTACAATAAAGACTGTTAGGTCTACTCTGGTAGGAGATTTTACCAAATATCTGTTACAATGATTAGAGAATAACAGTAGGGTATCTATAAATTTGACAACTTATACTTGTCTGAATCAAATCTATGAAATATCAAATGTATATCACCTTAGTGTGTAGATATTTGTCCTTTGTACTACTCGGTAGCCTTGTCTAATTCTGAATAACTGACTATGTCTAATTACTGCTCAACCTTGTCTAAAAATTGATGTCTTGAAGGTGGTTGCTGCTTCAAGATCTTCTTCTCATTTCATTATGCACATTATCAAAATATCATGAAATACAATTATATAGAAAACTTCTTTCATTTCCTAATGCCGCTTAACTTTCATAACCTAATTAGGTTACATCATCTTATGAAAAACCCTAAGATCTACAGTATACAAAATTAACCTAGATCTAACAATTACATAGAGATCATCATCACAATTAATGATTACATCTACAATAAATGATCCTCAAACTTGGTAAAATGTTTTGTGATTCTGTTGTAACCATTTGCATAGATAAATGTGCCAAAACTAATTACTATGTCATTTTCTAGATTTCTCAATAAACACTATTGATAATGCTCGGTAAATATATTGGTGCTTAGTGTGTAGTCTTCTCAGTGTTTATTGATGCTTGGTATCAGTATACACTGATGCTCTGTAAAACTACTCTGGTGCTTTATTAGAACTGTATCCTTATAGTTCTCAGTACTGCCTTGTGACTACTCAGTGTGAAGGCTTATGTAGTTAACTGACTAGCATATGTATCTTGTAGTACTTTCTTTTACTGACTAAATAGCATAGGTAACTGACTGCTAATCTTTGATACTAATGACAATCCTTAATGCTCAAATAGAGATAACACTAGTACACTTAACAATTAATCTTTCAGTTGATTTTGAGTTTATTGGTATTATTGCCCCAACCAGTACTCAGAGATGAAATTGTAGAAGTCTTCAGTTTGTAGAGTGCATCTTTATGAAAGTGAAATCCTTCTCAAAGAAAGAGGAAGTGATACATGAAACACCTAATTTTAGATTAAATTTGAGTTTCTTGTTAAGTTTTAGTTGAGTTAGTTGCAATAAGAAGGGTGCCTCCCCTAAGTTGAGAGGAGAGATTATTTCTCATACACTGTGTCTAAATATCCCATTTTGCAAGTAGTGTGTCTATGACTATGTACAAAATATTTAGCCAACCATTTTTGGTGACTCTACCAGGGACATTGAACACATTTGGAAGCCTCGCGATTTTGTTTGAAGTTAGTTTTTTGTCCATTATCATATATATAATTTTATAATTTGTTCACACTAGAGGGTTTTTTCCATTATACTCAGCATAGTAAAGGAGAAGGTTCAAAAGGTGCTACTCCAAGTTGGTCTTTGAAATCCAGGCTTGATCTTCTTACCAATAAAACCCCTCTTGCATAAACTACTAGTTATCCACCATCCAAGAAGAAGAATCTCATTCTAAGTGAATCTTCTCTATTCTTTTAGAAGTTGTTAATCCCTTTCGTCCCACTTTTTCCTAAGATGGCTGCTACAGGCCCATGGGGGATAGCCTTTGGTCCTTTAAATTTTACTCCACCTTTGCATCCACTTCCATAAGGCTCTCGCAAGAAATTCCCCAAGCTCTATGGTGATGGAAAGAAACACCTAGATGAGAATATTAAAGATTTTTACATTGCATGTAGCATGTTGGGCATGGAATATTAGGATGTTTCAGTAAGGCTCTTCATGGAGCCCTTACAAGGTATTGTTGTTGATTGGTTCTAAAATTTAGCTACATGAGCTATTGTTGACTGGGATTCCCTGAAAACTAAGTTTGAGGAATGTTTCAAGCCCACAAAAGATGAGCATGCACTACTTTCTCAACTCACACAAATGAAGAAGGATGCACAAGAGGGTATGTGTGAATTCATCACCAAGTTAAACAAGTTATCAAATCAGATTCCTAGTACCTCGCAACCCATTTCAGAGAACTTGAAGTTCTTCTTCATTAACACACAACTTCTATAAGTTAGCTTCTTGTTGAGAATAGCCATTCTGAAAAGTCATGCTAATGCTCAAACTCTGGCAAAAGAGATTAAAGATGATTTTATCATGGCTAGGAAGATTCAAAAGTATCATTCAAAGGAGAATTCCTTTAATGATGTTTTTACTTTAAGAAATATAGATCCTATGGTCTAGAAGCTAGAAAATAACTTACTTGCACTCAAAAAAAATAATCTCAAGGGTACTTTGTTTCTCCATACAAGGATATCCCACGAAGGACATATCCCAATGATGATCGCAATTATGTAGCAAAGAACCAAGCAAAGCTTCCCCCTCCTCTGGAGAGGCTTTCACTTGAAGCCTCACTAGGAAACCAAGTCATGTGATACTTTGAAAATGATAAAACTAGTACCTTAGCAGAGGATAACCAGATGGAGGACATCAGTGCTCTATATAATGAAAATGATGGAGTAGCTAGCGACTCTAGCATTGGTTATGTACACTATGAGGAAAATGATATAGAGGAGATTTTTGGTCATGCCTATTCTATTATGACGTGTTACCAAATGTAGTTGGCACGTCAAAAAGATAAAGCTTATAAAGAAAAGGTTGATGTGCAAATGCCTATCACCCTTACAAAAAGAGGAATATTGCTGCCTACCCTACCCAAGGACATAGCTAATAACAAAGTAAGTACACATACTCCTCCTCCTACTCCATCTAGTGTACCTAAATCTAGTACGTCTAATCCTAAGCCTCAAGCTGAAATTTTTTTTTCCTTAGCAAGTTCCTTTCAAGATTTTGATATTATAGATCATGCTAAGAAGACCAAAATCCAAATGTTTGAGGTAGAATACTTATAAGTGTATCCAGATCAACTGGAAGGCTTACAAAATTTTTCAAGGAATCTCAACCTTCTCAAACTCAAACCACTAATATGGAGCACAAGAATTTGCCTAATAACCTTGTTACTATTCCTATAAAGATAGAACCTTTCTATATTTCTTTTCTCATTAATGGTTTTAAGCTTAGTAACTGCGTTATAGATTTTGGAGGTTTTGATAGTGTCATGCCAACCAAAGTGGATAATGCATTGGGTCTTACCTTGACAAAGACCTTTGGAAATTTCTTTTCAATAGAGAATAAGAAAGTGCCTCTTTAGGGGAAAATTAAGGATACACAGTTTACATTTGTGTCCTTCCCAGAAAAGAAAATTAAGATGACTATCTTGGTTGCAGATGTTCCTTCTTCCTATGGAATGTTACTTAGTAATAATTTTTGTAAGGATTTTAGGTGGAGAAATTAACATGGATATGTCAGAGGCAAGAATTCCCGTCAAGGGTGTTATGCAGAAACTGCATCCTAAGAGGGAAACAAGGTACACAATGGTTAATTTTGATGACCCTCATGCTCAAATTTTGTTTGAGTCAGAAGGAATGGGAAACTAATTTCATGCTAATGAAATTTTAGAATTTGCACAAGACTTTACTGATGGATCATAAGTTTCCTCATGTCTCTTGATATTGATAGATTTGTTGATGTAAGTGAATATCAATAGATAGATCTTAGTTCTAATGAATCTTTCATCATAGTTGAAGATGAATCTTCCACCATGGTTTAAAAATAGATAGGTCCTACTCAAAGCCCTATAGATTCAAGTACCAGCAATTCCAATGATGTTTGGATGTTGGAATTTGATGGTGGTTGTACATCTCTAGGGTCCGATGCGGGAATAGTTTTGATATCCCCAAAAGGTCAATTATTTCCCTTTCCTTCAAATTTTAGTTCAACAATACCAATAACACAACTAAATATGAGGCCTTGTTTTTGGATATTGAAATGGCACATAAAAATGGAATCGTAAATTTACATGCTCAAGGTGATGCTGAATTGGTAGTGTGTCAAGTTTGTAATCAATATCAAACAAGAAATGAGAGGTTAAGACACTACCGCAACTTGGCATGGGATTTCATCGAGCCATTTGATGCTTTCAACATCTCTATAGTCCCAAGGGAGTACAATGACATAGATGATTCTCTTGTCACATCATCAACCTTGTTAATTCCTCACAAGGATTTTGTTAATCATCTTTATCAAATTGAGATGATTTTTCAACCAAGTGTTCTAGATAATTCAGATCACTGGCAAGTATTCAATGATGACAAGAAGATCATAAATTTCCTTGAGACAAAGGATAAATTTGATGAGCTCTACTTTGAGGGCAACAAGTCATCATCTAGAGAATCAATCCCAGATATTGATTCTAAAACTAGAGAAGAATTTATTTGATTAAAGGAAAATAAAATTCCTAAAGGCTTAGTTTCTTTGGAGAAGCTATTTTACAAAAATGATAGATATGTAAAATAACAAAAACAATCAAGGGCCAATTCTACCATGGAATATGAAAAATACAACCTCGGATCAGAGGCTGATCCAAAAATCGTAAGCATTGGAAAATATTGCACTCTAGAGGAGAAGGATAAGTTCATTTCATTATTTTGTCAATACATGGATGTCTTTTCATATTCATATGATGACCTCAAACATTTCCATCCAAAGGTGGTACAACATGAAATTCCTCTCAAGCTTGATGCTATTCCATTCTCAAAAAATAAAAGGTAATATAATCCAAAGATCTCAAGGAAAATACTCTCTAAAATCTAGAAGATACTGGATGCATGGATTATCTTTCCTATTCACCATTCAACGTGGATAGAAAATATAGTCCCAGTGCATAAAAAATAAAGGCTAAATTTGCATTTGTGTGGATTTAAGGAACCTCAACTAGTTTTCACTAAAGGATAATTACCCACTGCCAGTAATGGACCAAGTTTTGCAGATGGTGACAGGATCTGAAATGTTGTCCATGCTTGATGGATTTTCTGGTTACAATCAAATTGAATTCAATGAAGAGGATCAACACAAGACTATATTTACAATTCCATGGGGTACTTTTTCTAATCGTAGGATTCCTTTTGATCTCATCAATGTGAGAGAAACTTTTCAATCAGAAATGAACCTTGGTTTTCAAGAAATTATTGATGAATTCATTTTTGTGTATTTAGATGACTTGATTGTATTTTCCAAGAAACAACAAGATAATTTTTATCACCATCAACAAGTTCTCAAAATATGTAGGCGACATGGTGTTTCTCTTAATACCAAGAAATTAGTTTTTGGTGTGATTTAAGGAAAGCTTATGGGACACATTGCGTCAAAGGAAGGTATAAAGATTAATCCTGAAAGGGAAAAATCAATCCAAAGTCTTTTCCTACCCTCAGGAAAAACACCAGTTCTTTCTTTATTCAAAAAGCTAAATTTCTTGTGAAGGTTTCTTCTTGACTTTGCTGAGAAAACTCCCCATATCGTGGATATGCTGAAAGGTAAAAATATATTTTGATGGAGTCTAGAAGGAAAAGTGGTGTTTGTAGAGATAAAAGAAGCAATTACGCAAGCTCCAATGTTAGTTTGCCCAAATTACACAAAGGATTTCAACATGTATAGTTATGCTTCTGAGCAAACTATGTCTGCAATTTTAATGCAAAGGAATGGTGAAGGAGTTGAGTCTCCTATCTTGTATATGAGTGGTCATTTGAAAGCTCATAAGATGAAATACACCAAAATAGAAAATCATGCATTTTCTATTGTCAAGGTGGTAAAGCATTTTAGGTTCTACATTCTAAATTAAGATGTCATTTCTTTGGTTCCAAATATAACAGTCAAGACAATTTTGACACAACAATATTTTTGTAATAAAAGAGGAAATTGGGTAGCTAAGATCCAAGAATATGACTTGGAGATTAAGCCCACAAAACTTATTCATGGAAAATTTTTATTTCAACTTATGGCTGAAAATAAACCAACTGAAGTGGAAGTAGAAATTATGCACTCTCTTCCAACTATTTTGTTCGTTAGCACAATGGATGAGTGGTATTCCAATATTGCTCATTTTATCACATATGGGGAGTGTCCTCCACATTCATCATGTAAAGAGAGAAGAGGTATTAAATTGAGGGCTACAAATTTTATCCTTTATAATAATGGTTTGTATAAGCGATGCATAGATGGGACATTTCTTCTTTGTGTGGATAAAGAACAATAGGTATGATTTCTTGAATCTTTTCACAACCTTGTGTGTGGCAATCATTTCTCCACACTAGTCACAACGCATAAAATCCTGAGGGAAAAGTATTATTGGCCCACCATGTTTCAAGATGCATACCATTGGGTGCAAGTTGTGTCAATTCATAGAAAAGAAAAAGTTTTTTCCTCTACCATTAAATTCAGTGGTAATTGAGGAACTATTTCAACAATGGGGGCTTGATTTCATCGAAGTAATTAATTTGTCTTTGACTAAGGGACATACATATGTTTTACAACAACATATTACTTCACCAAATGGGTGGAGGCAATACCAACAAAGTGTGCTACATATGAAGTGGTATATAATTTCTTGAAGGAGAACATCATCTCACGATTTGGTGTTCCCCATAAGATTGTCACAGATAACGCAGTGGTGTTTTCATCACATGACATAACATAGTTCTATTATGATTTTGGGATCACTTTGGTGCACTCATCTAACTATTATCCCCAAGGTAATGGTCAAGAAAAATCTAGTAACAAGAGCCTGGTTGCAATTATAAAGAATTTGGTAGATGAAAATCAAAGATCATGCGACAAGGCATTTATGATGCATTATGGGCTAATCAAATTACACCCAAATGAGAAATGTGTATGTCATCTTTTTAGTTGTGGTATGGTGGGAATGCTGAAATTCCCATCACTCTAGAGCTTCCTTCTCATAAGTGATCCAAGGTCATTGAAGATGATACTTTTGAAGGTTCCTTGGACAAAAGAATCATGTTCCTATTAGTGCTAGAGGAACAATGTGCCCAAGTTGTGGATTGCATTGCATAATATCAAAAGAAGGTGAATGTCCTTAGTGTACTAGGATTAGTACCTTCATAGGGTTAGCTTTGTCAAATAAATGAAATAAGAACTAAATTACCACAAAAATTAATCTAATTAAGCTATTTAAAAGATAAATGAGCACTCTATGGCTCTCTAATTAGGGATGCTAATGAAGAGATCTCAACAAGATCTCACTAGTGACGTTCCTATTGAGCATCATTTTTACATGAGACAATAGCTAGGAATTTACGAGAGCAAATTCCCCTCTTGGAAGATTGATGGAATCAATCTAAAGGTTCCTTCTGGCTAGGTCTCAACCACTTGGATAGCTCAATGGAAGACAAATGTAAATATGTTAACAAGGAGACCTTTGTTGGTTCATATCTCAAGGAAGACTGCAAAACAAAGTTTAGGATACCACAATGTTTCTCTCTTTCTTTTTTTTTCAGATTTAGAATAAAACAATGTTAATCTAATTAATCTACTAAAAATGATTTGTAAAGAGGGTAAGAAGTAGGGTAACAAGAATTTGAAAGAAATTATTGAAAAGAAATCTAATGGACATAAACCAATATCACACCACTTTGAGAATTAAAAGACCGAGAAGATGAGGAAACCCACAAAATAGAGATCATAATAAATCACAATCTTCAGCTATATGGATCAATTATCAGTGGAACAAAACAAACACAGATGTATGATAAGTCAAAACTCATTGAATCATGAAGCCACCACAAATGTGTGCACACGTAAGACAAGTTAATATTTAATCACCAAAAGAATAACCTTCTCATAAATTTGTCACAACAAAGCAATGTGATACCAACAAACACCAAACTAATAATCACAAATTTAAAATCATCAAACAATCAATTGGCTCTTTGAAATAAATGAATGAGAAAATCACACATTCACAAATTTTGCATAGATAGTAGAAATATCACACCATGAATGAAGCACTAATTGTATGTATTGTATTAATGATCAAATCAACCCTCATTATATCATTTTATTACAATTTATAGAGTTGTGCTCTTATTTTCACAACTAGGGTTTTGGCTGCATGAAACTTGGAAATAAACTCTAAACTAGAGATTGAATAAAGAAAACTACCTCTAAAACTTAGTTAAACTACCCTAGCATGGAATTAAACCTTGTGCATTACAAAACTTTGAGCAAATCATGCATGAAATGATCTGAAAAAGAAGCTGGAACTCGTGCATGCTTTTGATATAAATCCATGATTCTGCCCTTGATCCTCAGTTGTAGCTTCTACATGTGGACTCAACTGGAAGATATCCCAAAATCATGCATAAATGACCCCAAAAAAGAAGCCCATTTGACTGAAAAATCAACTCTGAAGCAACTGGATTTAAACTTCGAACGTGCCAAAAAAATCCAAATCCTGACAGTTGGTCCAAAAAAACTGAGCCTCAAAAATGAATACGTGTCATGTCCACTTTTCCCAAATTTTAGACTTCAGACTTTTGGAGGCCAAAAGTTCTCTAGGGCCGAAAGGCCAAAAAATAGGCACTGCAAAATTGACTAAGTACAAAAACTACATTTTCTCTTCACAAAATTTGACTGAGTCTAGACTAGCTGCTCACTGACTTGGGAGTAATTATGGATGTGCCTTTCGGAACCTATCCACAATCTCTAGTACTTATTTAAAGTCGAGAATCTTGAACCCTTCAAGGATTTCTTGTTGTCTATCTCGGAAGGAGATCAATTCTCTTGCAAAACTTTGTATTTCTTCTTCCTGAGACAATATTATTTGGATCTCTTCCTTCTGATAAAACACCTGTTGAAGGTCCTCCTTTGTCTTGACTCCCCGGAATATAGCCAAGTATTGATCGATGATGATGTTCATAGAGTGCATGGTTTCATTATCATCTTTGCAATATAGATCCAATTCTAAACCCTCAAAGAACTTATGCAATTCTTTTACAAAAAATAGGTTGTTATTTTTCCTCTTGTCCAACCTTTTGAGAACTTTTTCAAAAATGGTTAACGCTCCTATTGTATCCTGGATCCATTGCTCAATATTATCTAGCTTCGAGCCTTCATATACTTTTACCAAAACTTGGAAGCGTTGCTTCCGTATTATTACCAAGTCATTTAGTATCTTGTGCCATTTTATAATCTTTTACTCCATGTCATCCTCTTCACTCATGATTTCTACTATGGAGGTGATTCCTTGAAGAATGCCTCTAAGAGGTTTTAGAATCTTCTTGAGAGATACCTCTACAAATTTCTCTAAATCCTCCTTCCAGTCTACACAAGCCTATACAAAATAATGTGGGATATATGTACTTATTTCACCCTTTTTCTTCAAAATGGCTTGTAATGAGGCCTCGGGATTACTAGGGTCAATGGGACCCGCTATCTTGAGAATGAATCTCTTCATAGCTTCATTTTTCTCCATCAGAGCCTTTATTTTCTCCCTGTCCTTGTCCATAAATCTAAGAGCATGTTTCAATCTGAGGGTAGCTAGAGTTTTACTTCCCTCCCTGGTTGGTTCTCCCAAATCCACCTCCTCTAACACATAGTCATCTAGAGTGATCTTGGTTGTACTAATGCTCATTGTGGGAACTACTACTTGAGCCTTCCACCTTCCCACCTAATCATTCATGACATATGAGAGTGTCCTTTCTTGGGTACTAGGTCTATCCTAATGGAACACTTTCCCTAACACTACCATGTTTGCCTCATCATCAGTGTATATAACCCTTCTCCTTGGATGGATCTCCTTGGTGAACCAAGTGGGTTTGGAGAAAGCATTAAGGGGCTCGTAGGGAGCTGAAAAAGTCAAGGTAGTAGCTTGGCATTCCATTTGCATTTCCATTTCTTCATGGCCTTCCTCTCCTTCTCCTTCTATCTCTTGTTCTTCCATTACATTTTGCTCCCCCTCCTCATGTGTTTGTTCCTCTTCTTCAGTTGTTCGTTCTCCTTCATCTGTATGCTCTTCCATAGCAACTTGTTTCTCCTCCTCAGCCGATGGCTCTTGTGTATTAGTGGATCTTCTTTATCAGATGGTTCCTCAAATCTTACATGTTCTTCTCCCAACTCCTCACCAGCTACCTTTGTTTCCATCTCAAGTTCTTGAGAACCTTGTGCTACTTCTTCCTCATGAGCCGGTCATGGTATGTGAACTTGTGGAGGAATATCTAGCATGGGAGGAGTAGGAGACACAAGGGGAGTGGTTGAAGGCACTATTGGAGGTGGTAGAGTTGGCATGGGAATATGGACAGGTGGAGGTTGTATAGGCAATAGAGTGGTATGAAATGGAGGTGAAAGCAGAGTGATTGGTGGTGTTTGATGCGGAGGTGGGAGTGGAGTTGGATGCATAGGTGGAGGTGGAGGTGGAACCATGGAACCCAGATGTATGTGAAGGTTCTAAACTAAATTTAGAATACCCAGAGGGCCTTGACCCTAGCAGCAACCTCCGTTGACACTCTTTTAGCATAATCTCCCTCTACGGAGCGTATGATGGCAAAGATGAAGGCATCATTTACTATACGTAAATTAGGGTTGTTATGAGTGTAGAACTCCTTCCTAACCAATTATGGGTACATTTCGAATGACCATGTATGTAGTTTTCCCATAACCCCAACCTTTTTCAAACCTGGGTACTCTTCTCTGGCAGCCAATAGATACACAACATATGATGTCATGTAAAAGTGTGGGTCTATTTTTACTCTCACCAGCTACTCATCTAGATTGTCACTCAGGATGATGGCCTAGTCAAACCTTGCCTTTTGCTCCCTTATCTTCTCTATGAGCATGATCATCCAGGGTTCCAAGTGACTAGACTTGGGCAATCCATACACCCGATTGATCATGGTGATGGCTTCTTGGATATATTTCCTCATATAACCTCTTCTTATATCAATCTGATCTAGCTTGTTCTTGGGCATGGGTTGTATGAGATATTCATTGTTCACTATGCCATGAGCTCATGGAACATATTTATTGTAAAACTCCATCCCCTTGTTGATGTGAAAGTTATAGAACTTGTTGACCCCTTTGGGAAGGTGGAAGACATCCTCAATGTTATCAGGCCTCAGATCCAGGACCACTTCTCCTATGCTATTTTTCACCATTCTTTCATCAGGTACATAGTGGCTTGCCAAAGTATTTATCAAGTTTGAAGACAAGATGGAGATAGGATGCATTATTGCATTCACTAGATAACAATGTACTAATGAAGTGCATTCCTTAGATCTCCCTTCCAGTCGGGCGCATTTGACCAAGTAATCATTCAAGCTCACATGGCTAATGTCGGTGTCTATAATTTCTGAATGCAAGTTGCTCACTTTTGAAGGTGGATGGTATCCCTTGAATTGGTACTTCATTGCTGGGGACATAACTTTCTTGGCCATTTCTTTTCGGCCTTTCGGACCTTCGAGGGTACAAGAACTCTAAAAGGTCAAAAGGACCAAAAATATGAAAAGCAAGCTACAATGTTTCAAAGGCTGAAACCTCTGAAATGTTGAAAGAGAGCCTTGGTGTTTGTTTTGCAAAAAAATTTGGTCGCCAGCATCAGTTTCAACAAATCAGAGCAAGGAAAGTTTCGATGTACAACAACACCGAAATGCCAAAATTAGCACTTAGAATTTTTTCTTGTGAGATGCTTAAAGCTTTGGTCCTCTAGCTTTGGTGAATCAGGTGTAAAGATGTTTTGATGTGTGACAACACCAAAATGCTGAAATAGACACTTAGAAGATTTGGAGACTGCGGAGAGGTTTGAAAGTTTCAGACCACAAGGGTCCAAAACTCAGTGGCTGAAACTAGGGTTTGGTTTGTTGGACTAAAAAATGAGTCTGATAGCAATTTTGACCACAAACTCAAGCCAGGGGGTCAGAGGAGACAACCTCATGACCCCTAAGGAGAGACCAGTCGGACTAACAACCCTAACCCTAACAAGAAACTAAAAACCCTCACCTAGACTGACAAAAATGAAGAAAAAACCCAACTAACAACCGAAAAACCTTGAAAACAAAAGGAAGAGATAGGGAGAAAGGGAGACCAACCTTAAAGACAATGGAGGATGAAGGTGAACAAGCAAAGCAAAAGAAAAAAGTTGGATGAAAAGATGTACGAAGAGCTCCAAAGATGACAAACTAGAAAGTGAACAAGTGAGGGTTAAAAACTTGGTTCTGCCTTATATAGGAAAATTGGCAGGTGATGTCAGCCCCCCACTGATCGGCCTTTTATCCTTTCAGGAGTATCAGACCTCTGAAAGGTCAAAAGGTCAACTCCCTTTTAGGGAGTCAGACCTCCAAACATTTTGGATGTCTAAAAGTTTGAAGCTTGCATGGGTCCGAGAATGCCAAGGCAATGTGACTTTCACTCCTTCAAACTTTTTCTACTTCGTACCTTTCGCAATTTTAGACCTCTAAAAGTGTGAAAGTGCGACACAACCAGAAAAAACTAAGGAAAACCTAGAAACAGGAAACAAAAGACAAGACAGACAAGAAACCTAAGGATAAGCTAAAAGAAGGGGGGGCCTGAAGCCAAGAGGAAAAAGGGGAGTGTGTTTTTGGGACCACAACAAATAGCCCCAACAAAATAAAGGGAAATGACTTGAGTTTCCCAAAGCCACTCTGCCTTGAGACAATCCCATCCTACATTGATCCAAGCACAAGATATTCAGCCAAAGCAATTTTCTCATCATCATCAAGATTGAGGAAATCATAACATCTACATCTAGTGTGTGATTACATGTGTTCAAATTTTCCAAGAATCCCTCATTGTAAGCCTCCCCTAACTATCAACCAATCATCGCTAGATCACTGCCCACCAATCTGAAGTTAGTCAAGAATCAATTTAACCTTGCTCTACTACCAGAAGGCATTTATAGCCCCGGTGGAGGTTGCTAAAATCACCCTTCCCTTACTATAGATGAGCTTTGTTAGAAGTTTTAAACTCCTTTGGAGGGCTCTTAGACTTGATATGCGTTAATTTTAAAAAATGATTCTTTTGAACCATTGTGTTCTAAAAAAATTTCTTTTGATTTTGCTCAACATCTGCTACTTTGATATTTTGTTTCTTTGCTCCTTTTTTTCTTTTTTTTATGTCCGGGTAGTGCTTAGACTGTGCTACCCTAGCTTTGAGCCTTTTGTAATTAATCTCATCTTTATGCGTTCCTCCTTTTTGCTTTCTTGCTCTTTTATTTTAGTCTGTGTTTCAGTTAGGATAGGGTTTTGACTCCCGACTTCCTCCGCGACCATGGGCATTTCCTGACTCTGACCGGAATCCTATCATGAGAGGCTTGCGACCTAAGATCCTCTTTTAAATGTGTGCTAGTGTTGAGGATGGTTGGTTCTGATGAACCCTCTTGAGAAGTCTGAAAAGAAAATGTCTTACTTTCAATCTTTGTATCTGGCTTGCTACAAGACAAAACTACATCAAAGGATTTGACCAAGGAAAACCTTTATCTCTTGCTTGGACTACCTAGTGCAAAACACTAGGCTCAAGAAGCACTTACCCTTGGAAACAAAAAGACCCAATGAAAAGATGCAAATGATAAGACCCCAAGAAAATAAAGAAGAGACTCTAAAGTATAGGAATATGCAATGTTATACAAAGGGCCAGTCAAGACCCAAAATAGTGCTTAAGAAACTAGCCGTTGACTGGTAAGGGGACCAATTCTCCATCAAGAGAACTAATCCGAAAGGTATTTTCTCCCAAGATCTCTACGATCTCGAAAGGTCCTATCCACAAGCATTGAAATTTAGTGTGGTTGCCTAGTTTTTATTTTGCTTTGTCCCACATTAGAACTAGATCAGCGATTTTGAAGGCCTTTATTGTTTCTCTTTTGTCAAACTAACATTTGACAATAGCTTGGTGTTTGGCCACATGTTCCAAAGCCATGGTTCTTTTCTCTTCAAGATCTAGTAAGTTCATGAGGTGAATTTTTACCTGATTCTCACCCTCAATGTATTGATCCATGAATCTTAGAATTGGTATTTTTAGGTTCATCAAAAATACGGGTTGCAGACCATAGATAAGATGGTAGGGAGAGGTCCACAAGTCATTCTTGATTCTCACATGATCCATCCATAGAGCATATTTTAATTGAGTGTGTCAATCTCTAGGATTATCATCCAAGAGGCATTTGATTACCATGGTTAAGTTCTTGTTTCTTGATTCAGCAACTCCATTCCCTTGTAGATAATAATTGGATGAGAATTTGAGAATTACCTGGTTCTTGAAGGCCCATTGAATGAGAGATGTGGAAGAGAAATAAGGGGCATTGTCACACACCAAAAAGAAAGGCATGCCAAACCTCATGAAATTAGAACCTGTGCCTCTGTCCAATGCATGTAGTAATCTATTGTGGTCAAGATGTATCTATGTCTAGCAAAGGATGGAGGATTGATCATCCCCACAAAATCCAGCCCCCACTAGATGAATGGGCACACTTCGTAAACTAGTTGTAGGGGCATTAACAAATGTCTTTCATGAATGGCATTGGTCTAAAAAACATGACAAGAGCACACGTGCTCATGAGTGTCTTTGAACAAATTTGGCCAGTAATAGTTGGATCTCAGTATTTGATGGGCCGTGGCTTCTTCTAATCCATGCCCAATACCATATTTATCATGAAATTATGTGAGAACCTGCTCAGCCTCAGCCCGATCCAAACAACGTAGATAAAGGCCATTATAATTGCGCTTGTAGAGCTTCCCATTTTTCAGTGTGTATGAACTGCTTTTATTCTTTAGTGTTCTCCTATGTGAACCATTCAAACCTTCTGGGAAAAAAATTTGCAACAAATAGTAAAAAATGTCTTGATACAAGATGTCAATGACCACTTCTTCATTGGTGTACACTTGGCACACCAAACCTTTCTCAGTTTCTGCCATCATTTGGGTAAGACCTTGACCTCTTACTAATTTCATTGGTTGGATCTTGATGTCAAAATCTTGAATTATAGCCATATACTTCCCTCTTGTTTCTCCCAATTCATTTTGCATCAACAAGGACTTAACTGTTGGATCTGGAACAATAGTAATGACCTTACTCCAAAGGATGTAGTGTCTGAATTTTTTGACAACTTTAACCAAGACAAATGATTATTTGTTGAGATTTGGATATTTAAGTTCTATGTTCTTTAGAGGACATCTCATGAAAGCTATTGGTCGTTCATCTTCTCCTTCTTTCTTCTACATGAGGATACCCGCACATGAGTGCTTTGATGCAAAGGAATAAACCTTGAATCGTAGAGGATAGTCAGGGCTGACCAGAACTAGAGCAGTAGCAATGGATGTCTTGATTTCTTTGAAGGCTTCTTTAGCTAGAGTGTTCCACTCAATCTTGGCATATTTCTTTAACATGTCATTCAATGGATGCACTATCTCTACAAATCCACTAATGAACTTTCTAACAAAGTTAATTTTCCTGAAGAATTATTTCAACTCCTTCTAGTTATTCGGGGGAACCAATTTGAGAATAGCCTCAACCCTCTCGGGGTCAAATAAGATGTCAGTCTTAGATATGATGTGTTAAAGAAGTTTTCCTTGGGTTACCCCAAAGACACACTTCTTAGGATTTAGAGAGATTCTGTAACATCGACACCTTTTCAGGACCTTTCGTAGATCTTCAATGTGGTCCATACAATTCCTGGAGAAAACTATGAGGTCATCCATATAGATGACAATGCATTTTTTGACCAGGCCTTTGAACACCTCGTCCATAGCTCATTGGAAAGTAGCACATGTGTTAATTAGACCAAATGGCATACAACAATAAGAAAATGTTCCCCATTTCATTGTGAAGGCTATTTTTAGATGGTCTTCTTCTTTTACCATGACTTGGTTGTACCTGGAATAGCCATCCAGGAAAGACATCATTTGGGAACCATTAACCACCTGCAATACTTTGCCAAGGGATGGCAATGGGCAATTATCCTTTTGAGAAGACCTGTTCAAATTTCAAAAATCTACACAGAGTTGAACCTCCCCACTCTTCTTTCTCACAGGGACAAGGTTGGCTACCCATGTTGAATGCCAGATAGGGAAAATAATCTTGGCATCAAGCAACTTTTGTACCTCCTTTTGGATCACTGGTTTGATCATAGGGTTCACTAGCCTTTGTCTTTGGTGAGAAGGCTTAGCATTTGGGTTCAAAGGGATCTTATGAACAATAACATTAGGATCATAAGTTTTCAAATCTTCATAGCTCCATGCTATGACATCTTTTTACTCAGTGAGTATCTTGACCATCTGCTTCTTTTCTTTAGCTCTGCCGACCTTACCAATTCAGACTTCTCTGGGTTCAAGTTGTGTACCCAAGTTGTAGAGCTCGTAATCATCACCACCCACTACTGGTTTTTTTCCTCTTTCTCGAGCATGTTCATCTTTATCAAAAATCCTTTCTAGAGCTACCATTCCTTTCAGAATGGAGTTGGTCTTCAAATTTAAGATCTCCAAGTCATCTAATTCTTTTATTTCATTTTCTTCTTCATCAATGCTTTGTTTGTCAAAGATGCTAACATTCATGATAAATTCTAATATATGTTGATCATCTTAGAATACTTGGAAGTTTTTGATATTATCAGGGACAACTGGTATAGCCACTAGTTCCATGGAGAATTTCTTCAATTTGGATTTTTCCAGCGGTTGTAAAGAGCTCATCGACACTGCCAAGGCATTAGCAACAGTATTATTTCTCCTAGGGACACTTTGGATGTTAAAGGCTTCAAAATCTTAGATTAGATCCCAAACACGATTGTGGTAGGATGCCAATCACTTGCCAGTGTAGGAATACTATCTTTGGATCTATTAGACTATCAACTTTGAGTCACCCTCAACAACTAATGCTCACTTTCTTCTAATGTGCCAAGAGAAGACCCCGAACTAGAGCCTTGTACTCAAAAACATTGTTGGTGCAATAAAATTATAGCCAATAGGAAGCATAATATGAACCCCCATGAGGGTTGACCAACTTAATCCCATCTCCTACTCCTTGTTTACACTTGGATCCATTGAACTAAAGTTTCCAGACAAGGTGATTCTTATGGGAAGACATTTTGACTTGGACCTCCGGAGTCACCTCTGGGAGATGTACATTGACCTGGGGTTCAATGGGGACTTCGGGTGGTGATAGGTCCTATGTACTTGGGGGATCCAAATTATTTTTGTTTGAGTATTCCCTTTTGGAAAGGGGAACCCATTTCATCTTCTATTTTTCCTTTGCATTGCGCCAAACTTTGTGACATGGGGGCAGGCAACCGTCATCGGAAGAACTCCACTCTTCCTGTATAAAATCTTCAGTTGTGGGGATCTAAGGTTGCTCATAAAGAGGAGTTCCATCCTTAGTAGAATGTATCATGGTGTCATTTGTAGGCTCGGATGTGCAAGACATTTGGCTTACTACCTTAACCATCACGTCTTGGCAATCCTGACATGTAAATTTTGAGTGATTTGCATGATGGAGATGATAATACCCTAGTAGCATTAGTATATTTGGGTCATCATCTAGGCCAAGATGCCTCATATTTTTCATCATACCATCTATGAATTCTATGAGAATCCCCTCGGGAATCTGGGTACTTACTAACCCTTGCACGGGGCTATCATTTGAGTTCTCTTGTTCTTTGAGATGGAATGTGAATGCCTTGTCAAACCGATACACTCTCAGGTTAGCTTGTGAGAATAAGATTTCATTTGGGGCATTGTACTTAGTTATCATCTATTTGAGCTTGGGCTTTGTATTGATCTTGATTTGGTTGTTGAGCCCCCTCCATGGCAGCCAAAGTTGAGTAAAGTCTATGGAGAACCAACCTCTCAATGATCAAGTCCACTCTCTGTTGAGAAGCATGCCATACATTTCTGGGATATCCACCACATGTATGTCAATGCAATCCTAGATTCTAGGGTTAGCAGTCAATTGTATGTGTGTATCCTTCAAGACTCCAATGACTTTGACCTCCATTTTGTCAAGTTGGATTACTACCCTATTATTCAGTTGAGAGTTCATCCCCAACTTTTGGCATATGGACAATGGCATCATGTTACATGAAGCCCTTGAGTTGATTAAGCAATTGTGCAGGTTCCTCCCAAGATCTTGAGGCTAAGCAAGAACGGGGGTACTTCTACCCTATCTTTGAACATAGTCGGCATCGCCTCTACCGCATTCACATTAGATACATTTCTAGGGTTATTGTTGGACAAGGCCGATTTGGAATGATCTAGTGACTTGAAAAGGGTTTCTCTTTGAGTGAGACATCTTTGCAGCATGTTGTACATTAAGATATTAGTTCTAACTTTCTTCAATTCCTCTACTGCACTATACTTTTCATTGGTCTAGACTAGATTTTTTAACAAAATGGGTTGATGTTGCATTGTCGGAGTGATAGTGGCACCGGGACCTCTTAGGGGTGTGGGATTATTGCTAGCCCTTGGATTAGGTGGAGTGGGCTGCATTCTTGGGGGAATGTCATCAGTCAGAGGTTCTCTTCTACTCCTCAGGTTATAGGTTTTTGTGTTATTATTTTGAAAAGTGTGGACCTTGGAGTACTCCAGCTAACTTTCTTGATTGAAAGGGAAGACAAATTCTTCCTCTACTATTTTATCGACAATTTTTCCACCCATACTTGGATAGTATGAATCAAATACCATGGCACTGAAGTGGGTCTAAGAACTCTTAGGATCTTGGGCTTGTTGGTAGTCAAATTCCCCCCTATACTCATTATCTGGTTGGTGCATGTTGGGAGCTTGGGTAAAATTCACCTCAGATGAGTTGAAGACATTGTCATTGTCTGAGGGTATGCTACCATTATTTGGACATGTGTTCCATGTTTTGTTCCTTCATTGTTGACCAAACTACCTATCTTGGGAAGTGTTCCCATAACCTCCACCATTGTTGTTTTGTTGTTGTTGTAATTGTCATAATTATGATTCTAGTTTTGGGAGTAGGTATTTGGGGCAGTAGTCTGGCATTGGTGGTTCCCTTGGTTCTAAGATGGGTTGAGCTTCATTTTGGTAATCTCTCTGGTCAACTGGGATAATGTCTTTTTCATGGCATCCATCTCATTCACTAGAGCATGGTCTGGCTCATTTGGAACAATAGTCTTTTGTTCACACATGGCTTCTTTATGTGCATCATACCCTAGGTATGTGATGGCTAGTGGTGAGGCAGCAATGTATGGAGCGTTACAAGTAGTGGTTGTCATTGCACCAAAAGATCAACCTATTAATGCCCAATACAACCATTACACTTATAGAAGATACAGGAGGCAGTTAAGCCATGTCACGAATCTTGAGGGGAGTGGTGGACATTTTTCCAACAATCTCCCCCTCAGCGTTACCTGAGGGGATTCGAACCTGTGACCAAGCTCTGATACCACTTGTTACAAGTAGCGGTGGTTAAGCCATGTCATGAATCTCGAGGGGAGTGCTAGACATTTTTCCAACATGGAGCTGGTACTAGATTGATCCTTGGGGTGTGTTGCATCAAAAATTGACTATTCACTGTGAGCAGACTAGTCATAGCAGCGTTCCCTAATGTTGGTGGAATACCATAATTTATGCCTGCTTGTAGATCCATCTATTGGGTAAATGTGATAGCCTCATCACATACCTTTTCTAGAGTGTCTATGTTACCTAGGGGCATCCTTTTCAAAAATATGGATGTTAATGGATCTAAGGCATGCAAGTACAATTATATAGTAGCCCCAACTGTTATGGTATAAGGAGCCTCAAGTTTTTGGTACATCTTATGAAAATAATGATTGAACATAGCAATTGATTCATTGAGGTCCTTTCTCACCGAGATGAACTGGTGATGAAGAGTTGTCAGATCCACATACAACTTGAATTGATTAAGGAATTTTGTTTCAAATTCTGCCCATGTGGAGATGGATCCTCATGAAAAGTTTAGATACCAATTATATGCAAATTCCCCCAGTGTGTAGGGGAAGAGGCGGCACATGACGTCTTGATGAGAAATCTCCTTATGATTGCACAATTCCTTGAATGCACGAACATGTTCATCCGCTATCTTAGATTCTCCATAGATGAAACATGGGTAGAATTTCTTAGGATTATTGGGTAGTTGGTGGAGCTATCCCAGTATGTCTAATGGAGAGCTTTGAGCATTTGTGAAAAATGCCATTGGAGCTGGTGGTGGAGGAGCAACAAGCGAGGCAATAATGGTAAAAAATGGAGGAAGATTAGGATGATGCAAAGTATCTTCTCTATGCTTTGTTCTATTGTTGTGAGGTCTGTGAACTTCTCTAAGTTCAAGGAATTACCCTTTGTTTGGTGAAGATCTGAGGACTCTTTCAAACCTTTCAGGAGAAAATGATCCAATATTCTAGGGTCTCCCTTTTGAGGGCCCTCCTTCTAGTGCCACTTATGTTGAGCGTCATTTTACATGACACAACGGCTAGGAATTTACGAGAGCAAATTCCCCTCTTGGAAGATTGATGAAATCAATCTCAAGGTTCCTTCTAGCTAGGTCTCAACCACTTGGATAGCTCAACGGAAGACAAATGTAAATATGTTAACAAGGAGGCCTTTGCTGGTTTGTATCTCAAGGAAGACTGCAAAACAAACTTTAGGATACCACAATGTTTCTCTTTTTTTAATTTTCAAATTAAGAATAAAACAATGTTAATCTAATTAATCTACTAAAAATGATTTGCAAAGAGGGTAAGAAGTAGAGTAACAAGAATTTGAAAGAAATTACTGAAAAGAAATCTAATGGACATAAACCAATATCACACCACTTTGTGAATTAAAAGATCGAGAAGATGAGGAAACCCACAAAATAGAGATCAGAATAAATCACAATCTTCAACTATATGGATGCAATCATTAGTAGAATGAAACAAATGTAGACATATGATAACCCAAAACTCATCGAATAATGAAGCCAAAAAAAATCTGTGCACACGTGAGACAAGTTAATCTTTAAGCACCAAAAGAATAATCTTCTCAAAAATTTGTCAAAACAAAGTAATGTGATACCAGCAAACATCGAACTAATAATCACGGATTTAAAATCATCAGACAATCAATTGGCTCTTTGAAATAAATGAATGAGAAAATCACACATTCACAAATTTCGCATAGATAGAAAAAATATCACACCATGAATGAAGCACCAATTGTATGTATTGTATTAATGATCAAATCGACCCTCATTACATCATTTTATTACAATTTATAGAGCTATGCTCTTATTTTCACAGCTAGGGTTTCACCTGCATGAAACTTGGAAATAAACTCTAAACTAGAGATTACATAAAGGAAACTACCTCTAAAACTTAGTTAAACTACCCAAGCACGGAATTAAACCTCATGCATTACAAAACTTTGATAAAATCATGCATGAAATGATTCAAAAAATAAGTTGGAACTTGTGCATGCTTTTGATATAACTCCATGATTCTGCCCTTGATATTTGATTGTAGCTTCTCCACCTAGACTCAACTGGAAGAGATCCCAAAATAATGCAGAAATGACCCCAAAAAAGAAGCCCAGTTAACTGAAAAATCAACTCTGAGACAACTGGAGTTAAACTTTGGACATGCCAAAAAGCACCCAAATCTTGACAGTTGGTCTGAAAAAACCAAGCCTCAAAAATGACTAAGTGTCATGTCCACTTTTCCCAAATTTTAGACTTTGGACTTTCAGAAGCTGAAAGGTTGAAAAACAAGCACTACAAAATTGACTAAGTACAAAAACTGCATTTTCTCTTCACAAATTTTGACTGAGTCTGGACTGGATGCTCACTGACTTGGGAGTACTTCTAGATGTGCCTTTCGTAACCTATCCAGAATCTCTAGTACTTCTTCAAAGTCGAGCATCTTGAACCCTTCAAGGATTTCCTATTGTATGTCTTGAAAGGCAATCAATTCTCTTGCAAAACTTTGTATTTCTTCTTCCCAAGACAACATTCTTTGGATCTCTTCCTTCTCATAAAACATATGTTGACAGTCCTCCTTTGTCTTGACTCCCCGGAATATAGCCAAGTATTGATTGATGATGGTGTTCACAGAGTGCATGGTTTCATCATCATCTTCATCATACAAATCCAAGTCCAAACCCTCAAAGAACTTATGCAATTCTTTTACAAAAGCAAGTTGTTATCTTTCCTCTTGTCCAACCTTTTGAGCACCTTTTCAAAAATGATTAACGCTCTTATTATATCCTAGATCCATTACTTAAAATTATCCAGCTTCGAGCCTTCATATACTTTTACCAAAACGTGGAAGTGTTGCTTCTGTATTATTACCAAGTCATTCAGTATCTTGTGCCATTTTAGAATCTTTTCCTCCATGTCATCCTCTTCACTCATGATTTCTACTATGGAGGTGATTCCTTGAAGAATGCCTCTAAGAGGTCTCAAAATCTTCTTGAGAGATACCTCTGCAAATTTCTCAAAATCCTCCTTCCATTCTGCACAAGCCTGTACAAAAGAATGTGGGATATATGTACTTATTTCACCCTTTTTCTCCAAAATGGCCTGTAATGAGGCCTTAGGGTTACTAGGGTCAATGGGACCCACTATCTTAAGAATGAATCTCTTCATAGCTTTGTTTTGCTCCATCAGAGCCTTTATTTTCTCCTCATCCTTGTCCATAAATCTAAGAGCATGTTTCAATCCGAGGGTAGCTAGAGTTTTACTTCCCTCCCTGGTTGGTTCTCCCAAATCCACCTCCTCTAACACATAGTCATCTGGAGTGATCTAGGTTGTACTGATGCTCATTGTGGGAACTACTACTTGAGCCTTCCACCTTCCCACCTGATCCTATGTGACAATGATAGTGTCCTTACTTGGGTACTAGGTCTAGCCTGATGGAATGCTTTCCCTAACACTACCATGTCTGCCTCATCATCAATGTATACCCTTGTCCTTGGCTAGATCTCCTTGGTGAACCAAGTGGGCTTGGAGAAAGCATTGAGGGGCTTGTAGGGAGCTGACAAAGTCAAGGTAGTAGCTTGGCATTCCATTTCCATTTCTTCATGGCCTTCCTCTCCTTCTCCTTCTTTCTCTTGTTCTTCCATTACATTCTTCTCTCCCTCCTCATGTGTATGTTCCTCTTCTTCAGTTGTTCATTCTCCTTCATCTGTCTACTCTTCCATAGCAACTTGTTTCTCCTCCTCAACCAGTGGCTCTTCTATAATTAGTGGATCTTCTTTATCAGTTGTCTCCTCTAATCCTACATGTTCTTCTCCCAAATCCTCACCAGCTACCTTTGTTTCCTTCTCTGGTTGTTGAGAACCTTGTGCTACTACTTCATCATAATTTGGTGATGGTATGTGAGCTTGGGGAGGAATATCTATCATAGGAGGAGTAGGAGACACAAGGGGAGTGGTTGAAGGCACTAGTGGAGGAGGTGGAGTTGGCATGGGAATATGGGCAGGTGGAGGTTGTGTAGGCAATGGAGTGGTATGAAAGAGAGGTGGAAGCAAAGTGATTGGTGGTGTTTGATGTGGAGGTGGGAGTGGAGTTAGATGCATAGGTAGAGGTGGAGGTGGAACCATGGGTGAAACCAAGGGGATTTGTGTCACTACATCTTCTTCAGAAGTGACACCAATGGAAGAGTCCCTTTTTATCTCTATTGTTTCCTTTTGAACCTCTGCTATCACTTCCTTAATTGGCTCTTGAGACTCTTGTGGAGCTTCCTCTCTCACCTTGTTATGGGGACTAGTAAATTGTGTAGAGAAATAATCAAAAGTCATTGACTATCCTGGGATTGTAGCCTACTACTTAGATTCCTAAAAACCATGAAGCCCTTCAAAGTCTGTGATCTCAAATTCATCATCCCCTAGAGAATCTAGATTTATGGGTTCCCCTTGGGTTCCTACTTCAACATCTTTTGGATCATCATCCATTATTCTCCTCTTCTTCATGGATCCTGTGGATCTTGTTCTTCTACTGAGTGGTATCTGATCTAGTTCATCCTCATCATCCTCTAACAGGGTGTCCATTTGACTAGGCATTGAGCCCTTCTTTCTTTTGTAGACATTCCCTTTGATCACGCCAGCTGACTTAGGTCGTGTTATCTTAAACTTGGTTTTCTTTGCTACATTAGGAGACTCATGACCACTAGAAGAAGGTGCATCTAGAGGTGCTCTACTTCCTTTCATTCTGGTTTTTACTTTATTTGAATGATTAGCCAGACCATATGCTGTCGGGCACTCATGCCTATACACCGTTTCTAGTTTTATAGGTGCAACTTCTTTAAATTATGGTTTTATAACTTTCCCTCCTTTCTTCTTCTTCCCTTTCGAGGGTTGCTCCAGTAATTGCTTCATTGGCATAGGTTCCATAGGAAATGGATGGGAGACCCATTGCTTGGTTACCTTAATGACATGTATGGCCTTGAAATTAATATCATTCTCATCTCTGTCAACCTCTGCATTAAGAATGGCCCTATTGAATACCTGATCTAAGTTGTAGATTTTATCCAGAACATATTTGGAATCATCTGCCTTCACATTTGGATATATTTTTAGTGATAGAGTAGTTTGTGCCAGCTCTAAACTCATTCAGAAATAATCATAGATTATGACTTCATAGTCATCCACACAATTCGCTCAATGGTCCTCAATGTGTGGCTCATGCACATAATGCCTTCCCATTATATGGTTGTAAGTACCAATAAGATCAAAATGGGTCCTTATGAGGTTGTAGGTAGGCAAAGGGAATTCATCCCATTCGAGAGTCAAAGCCTTGTAGATCTTCATATCAGGTACACATTGGGGCCCTATGAAAATTAGGAAATCCCAACAGTGTTTCTTCTTGTTCTTGATGTGCTCATGGGCATCTGAAAATTGTCTTGCTATCTCCAATAGGACAACTCTGTCATAAGGATATCGGGGTAGCTTCTTCAGGGCCAAGGTACTCCCTGCCACCCGGATGTATGTGAAGGTTCTAAACTAAATGTAGAATGCCACAAGGGCCTTGACCTTAGTAGCAGCCTTCGGTGACATTCTTTTAGCATAATCTCCCTCTATGGAGCGTATGATGGCAAAGACGAGGCATCATTAACTATACAAAAATCAGGGCTGTTATGAGTGTAGGACTCCTTCCTGACCAGCTGTGGGTACATTGTGAATAGCTATGTATGTAGTTCTCCCATAACCCCAACCTTTTTCAAACCTGGGTACTCTACTCTAGTAGCTAGTAGATACACAACATATGATTTCATGTAAAAGTGTGGATCTATTTTTATTCTCTCCAGCTACTCATCTAGATTGTCACTCAAGATGGTGGCCCAATTAAACCTTACATGTTGCTCCCTTATCTTCTCTATGAACATGATCATCCAGGGTTCCAAGTGACTAGACTTGGGCAATCCATATACCTGGTAGGTCATGGTGATGGTTGGTTGGATATCATCCCTCATATACCCTCTTCTCATATCAATCTGATCTATCTTGTTCTTGGGCATGGGTTGTATGAGATATTCATTGTTCACTATGCCATGAGCTTGTGGAACATATTTATTGTAAAACTCCATCCCCTTGTTGATGTGAAAATTATAGAACTTGTCAACCCCTTTGGGAAGGTGGAAGACATCCTCAATGTTATCAGGCCTCAAATCTAGGACCACTTCTCCTACATTATTTTTCACCATTCTTTCATCAGGTACATAGTGGCTTGCCAAAGTATTTATCAAGTCCAAAGACAAGATGGAGACAAGATGTGATGTTGCATTCACCAGAGAACAATGTAGTAATGAAGTGCAGTCCTCAAATCTCCCTTTTAGTCGGGCGCATTTGACCAAGTAATCATTCAAGCTAATGTGGCCAATGTCAATGTCTATAATTTATGAATGTAGGTTGCTCACTTTCAAAGGTGGATGGTATCCCTTGAATTGATACTTCATTTTTGGGGACATAACTTTCTCGGCCATTTCTTTTCACTCCTTCAGACCTTTGGGGGTACAAGATCTCTGAAAGGCTGAAAGGGCCAAAAATGCAAAAAGTGAGCTACAATTTTTCACAAGTTGAAACCTTTGAAATGCTAAAAGAGAGCCTTGGTGTTTGTTTTGCAAAAAAATTTGGTCACCAGCATCAGTTTTGGCAAATCGAAGCAAGGAAAGTTTTGGTGTGAGACAACATTGAAATGGTGAAACTAGCACTTAGAAGTTTTTCCTATGAGATGCTTAAAGCTTTGGTCCTCTGGCTTTGGTGAATCAGGAGTAAAGATGTTTCAGTGTGTGACAACACCAAAACACCGAAATAGGCACTTAGAAGATTTGGAGACCACAGAGAGGTTTCAAAGTTTCAGACCGCAAGGGTTTGAAACTCAATGGCTAAAATAAGGGTTTAGTTTGTCAGACTCAAAAATGAGTCTGACGGTGAGTTTGACCACAAACTCAGGCCAATGGGTTAGAGGAGACAACCTCACAACCCCTAAGGTGAGACTAGATGAACTAACAACCCTAACCCTAATAAGAAACTGAAAACCCTAACCTAGACTGACAAAAACAAAGAAAAAACCCAACTAACGACCAAGAAACCACAAAAACAAAAGGAAGGAGAGAGGGAGAAAGAGATACCAACCTTGAAGACAATGGAGGATGAAGGTGAACAAGCGAAGCAAAATAAAAAAGCTAGATGAAAAGACACACGAAGAGCTCCGGAGAGGACAGACGGGAAAGTGAACAAGTGAGGGTTAAAAACCCAATTTGCACCTTATATAGGCAAAACAGCGGGTGATGTCAGCCCCCCGTCGATCGCCCTTTCAGCGTTTCAGGGGTATCGGACCTCCAAAAGGTTGAAACACCGAAAGGTCAACTCCCTTTTGGGGAGTCAGACCTCTAAATGTTTCAGACCTCTGAAATTCTAAAGCCTGTATGGGTCTGAGAATACCAAGGAAAGGTGACTTTCACTCCTCCAGACTTTTGCTACTTCGGACCTTTTGCACTTTCAGACCTCTGAAAGTGTGACACAATCAGAAAAAACTAAGGAAAACCCAGAAACATGAAACAAAAGACAAGACATACAAGAAACCTAAGGAAAAGCTAAAAGAAGGGGGGTCCTAAAGCCAAGAGGCAAAAGGGGAGTGTGGTTGTGGGACCGCAACAAGTCCTAATATGAGAAAGTATGATAAAATAAGGTAAAACAAGTTAATTCCAATTGAAAAAGACTATTTAGCTCCTAGATTTGCCTTTCTAGCTTAAAATTGCAAGAGGTTTGATGCTTCTCATAAATTGTGGATGATTATTACTTTAATTATGCCTTGCTTTTATATATTTTGGCAAGGGTAGGGGGTGGAGTTGATTTGATCATGGTTTGATTAGGGTTAAGTCCACAATTCCACCTTTGGAGACCATTTAAATATTTTGTCTTCAAAGCTTGGGACAAGAGGACAAAATGGGTGGACAAGATTCTTTCTCCCTATGGGTGGTGGAGATTCAATGTGAGCTTGATCCATGTGAGCTTGGTTCTCAAATCCTATTGGTTGATGCATTTTCTTCCCATTTGGTGGTTGAGGGAAAATAGGATTTATTTAATTGAATTTAATTAATATGTTTAGCCATGTGTACCACTTGAATGGGTTAATTTGATTTAAATGAACTATGCAATTAATTAGATTAATTTCATAATTAATTTATTTAATTTAATTTATTTAATTTTAATTAATTTTATGGCTTTTGATTTTTAATTAAATTTGAATTATGGCTTGATTGCAATTTGTTGGAAATTTGGCTGAGTTGATTACATAGATGTTGTCATTATGGAAACATATGATCCACATGAAGATCACACAAGTCAAAGAGCAAGTATGACAGAGTGCATTGCATATTTGTCTAAGTATGAGACAGTATTTTCACCAGTGTACCCGAACATAGTTTTTGTTTGCGACATTGACTGGAGTGAGTTCAGTGCTTGTGCACTTGAACATAGACTCTATGGTGACTAATGATGACCCATCTCAAAGCCCAAGTTAGTACGGCATGTACGGAAGAAGTTATGATAGTTTTACCGAAGATAGTGTGAAGCCGACAGGACAATATATGGAGTTAGAATTGGTAAAGATTTAAGGGATTATTTTTTTTATCAAAATAATGACTTAACAATATAAAGGGATGACATCTTAGATGTTTAATCTTGGTTAAAGCTATTGGTATATATATATATGTAATTGTAATTATAATTGTAGAAAGGAAAATAGTTGTAATTGTAATAAGCAGGAAGTATTTGTAGAAGTATGATGTGAAGTATATGAAGCATATGTAATAGCGACAGTGAAAGATTAGTGAAGAGATATTGTTGCAAGTAGTATAAGGTTATGTACCTTGACCTATTTTGTAATCAGTGTATATTTTACATTACTTGTTTGGGCAATGGGCTCAGCTAGTAATCACATTTTGTACTACCAACTCCTAACAGGGTTGAGGCTTCTAACAAGGCCTATAGTCCCTTAATCAGGACTGATACGCTATATGTTAGTAATAGACTCCTAACAGGGTCAACATCCTTAATAGGATACTTTTGATTAGTGGATCTTTGTGGGTACCATCCCCACTGGGGTTTTCCCTTGGCCAGGGTTTCCTCGAGAACAAATCATGTGTTATGAGTTCTTTAGTTTTATTGCTATGCATGTTGTTTAGCTTCTTATGTTATGCATGTGTAAAGATAATCTTTTATATCCATAATTGGGAAAAAGATAAATTTTGTAGAATACTGATTCACCCCCCCCTCTCAGTATTCCCTATTTCTAACAATTGGTATCAAAGCTTAGTTACTCAGAAAAGAATCATTCAAGCAAAACCTAGCAGCTTGAGTAAGATCTCTATGGATATGGATCAACTACAAAAGAATCTTGAAGAAGCTCTTGAACATATTGATATGCTTACTGATGAAAGAGACACTCTGAAAGGAAAATATGATGATACAAAGAACCTCATTGAGAAACTGAAAAACAAATTAGAAGATCTGAGATCTGAAAAGAAATCTAAAGTTCTTATTGAAGATTGTGATGACAATTTGGAAAAAGAAAATGAGAACCTTAAGCATGAATTGAAGATAGCAAATTTGAAGCTTAGTTTGAAAGATGGAAATGGCAAGAATGAAGCGAATCTGAAATTTGAGAATGAAAGTCTAAAATTTAAAAATGAAGGACTGAAATCTAAACTTGGAAATGTAACATCTGAACTTGAGAAAGTCAATTTGTAGTATGTTGAACTTGAGAAATACAACAAGATTGTGAAAGGTGAACTGACTCAATCCAAGCAACAACTTGAAAGGCTATATTCAACTAGTGACAAGATTGATAGACAAGCATCTTTTCAGAAACCATTCTATGATAAGACTCATCTTGGATTCAACACTCTTAAAGCAAATGATGAATGCAAGGAACCAGATTTGAAAGTATTTGAAAGCTTAGATGAGAAGAAGTCTGATGAGATCAAAAAATCTGAAGATACACCTAAAGAAGAAGAATCACCGAAGCAAGATGAATCATCCAAAGGTATTCAAAGAGAATTCAAAGGTAGATGTTTTGCTTGTAATACTATTGGTCATATGAAGAAAGATTGCATAGGTAAGCAATTTAAACCTCTTAATTGTTATTGTTATAACTGTCATGGATTTGGACATAGAGCTATTGAATGTAGGAAACCTAAATTTATTGAGAATAATAATAATAGTAGAATGTTTAGGAATACTAACAATGCAGATAAGAAACTTACTGAAGATATGAATAGAAGAAATGGAGTAATATGTTATAGATGCAACAAGGTTGGACACATTGCTAGAAATTGCAAATCATAGATTAATCCACCTGGACCAAGATATGGAAGCAATGGAATTGTTTGTTAGATATGCAACAAGATTGGACATATAGTAAGGTTTTACAGAATGAACAATAGAGTTTTTCATCCTAACCCTAACCCTAGAAATAATGAAAGAAGAAATGAAGATGCGAGTAATAGATAGAAAGGTTGTTGTAGCAATACAGATCAAGTGAAGTTTGTTAAAAGCACAGATCAAGGAGACATATTCAATATTGAAGGCATTCAGAAAGGTGAAGTATCAAGTGGTAAGAATGAATCCTTACCTGACCTATCTCAAGTACTTAATTTATGAAAATTATAGTAGATTAGGAACTTAGATTAGTGTAGAAGTAGATTTATGATGAATTAAGTCTTGCATAGTTAATGGAAGGTATTTTATGATATTATGATGCTATGGTTAAGAGCACAAAGAAAAATATTATGTTTTGCGAGATCGCAAGAAGTTTTAAGTTTTGCAAGATAGCAGAAATAGCTTTTTGGAAAGAAGCAGCAAAAGAATTGAATGTGATGTCAGAACTAAGTGAGAATGAAGTAATAAAAGATTATGATTGGTGTTATTTGATTATTAAAGAAAACACAAGTGATAAGGAGATCAAAGAGTAGTGATTGGAAGCTTTTTTCAATGATTTGGTGAAGGATTTGAGTGCTGAATCTACGCAAGCCCTAAAATTTGTGAAATCAAGGTATTTTAATTGACAAATCTGTGAATCAGTAAAAGGAATTTGAAGTAATCATGGATGTATCTTTAATTCACAATGTTAGAGATAAAAATAGACCTATAATGAAAAGGGAACCAGTTGAACCTCTGGAAGAAGACCCTAAGTTAGCTTTATCATCCATACCAGACAAAGTTTTGCATTTAGAGAATGTAAGAAGTTATTTGGGATGCAAGTTAGAAACCATCAGTGATAGTGATTTTACAAGTGAGTATGAGAAGATTTACAACCAGGACATGACATTGAAACAAGGATATGATCATTTGAAAGACAATGAGATTTTTAAGTATGCATTGCAGTATGAGTTTGATAATGAAGAATGCACTAAGATAATCCTTAGCAGAATTCATAATGGGAAGTTTTGGCTAGAAGATAGAGTAATAGACATTACAGCTGATTTGATTCATGAAGTCACTAGACTGTCTAAATCTGGAGCTATTCCTCTAAATGAGAAGAACATGAGAAAGATAGTCATTGATAACACTAATTCATCCTATAATGGTAGAGGAATTGTAATTAGTAAGATCCAACAACATCATGTTAGATACCTATGCAAGATCCTAACAACCAAGTTTTGTGCAAATTCAAGAGAGGATGACATGGCAACTAGAATGGTACACATACCTTATTTGATGTGTGTTGACAAAGTCCCAGTTGATATGTGTGAAATTCTAAGAATTCAATTGTTTGAGAACTTGGAGAAGATTAAGAAGATAAAGTATGCACAATTCAGATTTTCATCTTTGATCACTTACATGTTTTTTCATCTTTTGAGGAGATTTCCTTACACCATAGGAAATGATTGGAATGATGGACAAAATACAATGGAAAGGATTAATGTATTATATAGGAAGCATGTTATTGAAAATTTTAATGAGAGTGCAATACTTGTTATTAAGACATTACAAAATATTGTGTCTAGCAGATCAAGGATTCCACAGTCTCTTGTGGAGAAATACAAGAATGAAATATGTTTTATGGTTGACATTGACTTTACATACATTGAAGCAGATGAACCTAGAATTGAGTTCATAGACCCTTTTGGCTATGAATTATCTAAAATAGAGATAGAAGAATATGTGAATAGGCTACTTAAATGCAAGTTTGACACCCACAGTAACAGATTTGGCACTTTTGAAGAAAATTTCAACTCCACAAAGGCTATACTTGAGGAGAAATAGTCTAAGAAAAGAGTTGAAAGCACTATTAAGAAAATATTGAAGGATACAGGAATGACAGAGAGATAATTCTTCATGGAAAAGTAGACAGCAGTAGCAATCAGAGATATTGGATAGAAAGAGATTTTATCTGTACCTCCCTTATCATCTAGTGTAGCACCAGTCAAGGTGAAAGTGGAGGAGCCTGAGAAGGAACAAGTGGCAAGAAAACCTACTAGATCTACCTCCTCCACACCAAGAAAGAGAGTGAAAGAAATAGCTACTGGACCTGGTAAGAGGCAAAAAAACTTTGGTGACACCAGTACCTAGGAAAATTGTAGAAATTAAAGATGATGACACTTCTGTGAAGAAGAAAGCATGGAAACCTAGAGTTGAGAGAGTGAATGAAGAAATTATAAAAGATGGAGATTTCACTAAAATGAATAAGTACTACAACCTTTATGACTATTCTGATAAATTGAATCTTGAAAATGTAGTGGTCAAGCATTTGATTCTGGCTAATAGGAGTTTTGACTCTATTCAGGGAAAGATACCTGATGACTTATTGAAGAAACTTGCTAACAGGAAGATGAGAGCACAAGAAGAAGATAAATCTATCAGAGAGAATCTTGTGAAGAAACTATGTGATGTAAGAGATGATGAACATCTTAAAAAAAATTTGAAGCCCCTTAGCACCCATTTAAGGAAAAAAATGAGAACCATTCAGATCATGGCAGGACAATATGAATAAGTGAATGCAGAGACTAAACAAGCAATAATCAAAGTTATGGCAAAAATTGTTGGAGAGACATTAGTTGCAACAGAGCAAGCAGAAGAAGTAGAATAGGAGGATATTCCCTCTCCACCGGCTATTAACATTGAAGAAGAATCTATGAATGTTGAAGGTACAAGGATCACCTTGGATACTGATGATAATGTATTCAAGAATCTAGAGAACATTGTTGACAATTTGGCTCTTGATGAACCAGATAGAACTGCAGAAGCAGAGCAGACCCAATTTACTATTGAAGAACCCAAAGTATCAGAAGTACAAGCATTTATACCCTCTGTAGAAGAAATTAGTCTTACTCCTAAGACTAGAAAGAAGAAGCAAACTAGATCTTTGTTTGAGGATTTGGGAAAAGAAGTGGATGATGTTGATCAAATGGAATTGATCACATCTTTGAACAAAATCATTGGGAAGAATAAGAAAGTTAAAATTCTAGAAGGATGTCTAAAGGACCTAACTAAAAAGCTACAAATTATTGTGACCACATAGATTGTAGAAGCAGACCCTATGGACAAGGCAAAGAAAGTGATGAGCACTTTTGATGATGAGTTCACTAACCTAGCTGATATTGCAAAAGTGAAAGCATAGGCAGACTATGAGGCTAGAATGTTGTTAAACATCAGTCAATACATCAGCAATGATATCAATACTCTTGATATCTATATCAAAGATTTGAGGAAACATTTGGAGACAGGTAAATCTTTGTACATACAGTGTACAAAATCAGAGACTTTGACAACTGAGGAAGAGTAGAAGATAAAATTGAAGGAAGCTGAGATTCTAAATGAAACAAACCTTCTATCTAACCCTAATGAAAAGGTCTGTGATGTTGAAAATAAAGTTAGGAAACTTTTTGATGAAACCAAAATTTTACAAGATGAGAAAGATAGGAAGTTAAGGAGATATACTCTTTTGAGAGAGCACGTTTCTATAAAGTTGAGTGTTATTGAAGAGTAGTTAGAAGATTATCTTACAACTAAGACATCTTTTCAGAAATTCAACTTTGAAAACCTCCAAGCTTGTCAAATAGCATCTTATGGACTGAGCACACTACTCAATGTGGCTGATTCCATTAAGAAATCATGGGAAAAGGAGATAGAAAACATGAAGTCATATTTTGCAGATTGTGTTACAACCCTACTGGCTTTGCAATAAATAAATTAAGGTATAACTTTTTTTGATACAATTTTGTAGCCCTCCCTACCATTATTTTGTCATTTTTGTCAAAGGGGGGGAGATATTTAGCAAAAAATTGATAGTACATGATAAGAGTTGATACTCTTAGGGGGAGTATTGTATGATAGATAAGATTTTTCAGGAGTTATAAGGATAGTATATATATATATATATGTTATACTATGGCCACAATTTTGTCAATTTTGAGATTTTGGAGTTGCACACTTAGCCAATTTTCTCATATGTTGCCACCAATGACAAAGGGGGAGATTGTTGGCAATTTGGCTGAGTTGATTACATAGATGTTGTCATTATGGAAACATATGATCCACATGAAGATCGCACAAGTCAGAGAGAAAGTATGACAAAGCACATTGCATATTTGTCTAAGTATGAGACAGTATTTTCACCAGTGTACCCGAACACAATTTTTGTTTGCGATATTGACTAGAGTGAGTTCAATGCTTGTGCACTTGAACATAGACTCTATGGTGACTAATTATGACCCATCTTAGAGTGCAATTCAGTATGACATGTACGGAAGAAGTTATGATAGTTTTACCGAAGACAGTGTGAAGCCGACAGGACAGTATATGAAGGCAGAATTAGTAAAGAGTTAAGGGAATATTTTGTTTATCAAAATAATGACTTAACAATATAAAGGGATGACATCTTAGATGTTTACATTTGGTTAAAGCTATTGGTATATATATATATATATATATATATATATATATATATATATATATATATATATATATATATATATATATATATATATATATATATATATATATATATATATATATATATATATATATATATATATATATATATATATATATATATATATATATATATATATATGTAATTGTAATTGTAATTGTAGAAAGGAAAATAGTTATAATTGTAATAACCAACAAGTATTTGTAGAAGTATGATGCAAAGTATATGAAGCATATGTAACAGTGACAGTGAAAGATCAACAAAGAGATATTGTTGCAAGTAGTATAAGGTTATGTACCTTGACCTATTTTGTAATCAATGTATATTTTACATTACTTGTTTGGGCAGTGGGATCAACTGGTAATCACATTTTGTACTACCAACTCCTAATAGGGTTGAGGCTTCTAACAAGGCCTATAGTCCCTTAATCAAGACTAATACACTATATGTTTGTAATAGACTCCTAATAGGGTCAACATCCTTAACAAGATACTTTTGATTAGTGCATCTTTGTGGGTACCATCCCCACTAGGGTTTTCCCTTGGCTAGGGTTTCCTTGAGAACAAATCATGTGTTATGAGTTCTTTAGTTTTATTGCTATGCATGTTGTTTAGCTTCTTATGTTATGTATGTGTAAAGATAATCTATTATATCCATTATTGGGCAAAAGATAAAGTTTGTAGAATACTGATTCACCCCCCCCCCTCTCAGTATTCCCTATTTCTAACATAATTTTACTTTGATTTTAGCTTGATTTGATTTTATTGTCTTGATTTTTGCCTCGATTGCTCTCTTGATTTTTCTTGTCCATTTTCAGGTGATTACAAATGCCCCTCTTTGAATTGATGCACGAAGTGAATTGGTTCAAAGAATGCCCTGATCATTTTTTATGTGAAGTCCTGATCAAGTGATGTCTGACTTGATGTGATAAAAGATGGGGATTATGATGATAAAACTGATGTAGTTTGGATTGATTTGAAGTCCTTGATGGTCACTCTGATGATAAGTTGTCTGTTATGATGTTTTATTCCATATGATTTGATGTTTGATACCCCTTACGATTGATAAATGAAAAATTTTCTGATAAAATATTACGCTTTGATTTGATGGTCGTGCCCCTGATTCACTGATTATGATGTTGGTCTTGATTATCTGAGTGTATTCCCCCTCAGAAATGAAATGAAATTTGAGTGCAGTTGAAAAATTATTACATTTTTTATCAATTTGCGTGAATTGGGTCAATTAATAATGAATTTTAATTTCATTTTCAATAATGTATTCATGATTTTTTTATGTCAAATGCCCCTGATTTTGTAGAATAGGTGAAAAAATTGAGACCCTGGTCATTTTCTGGTCAAAGATGCCCTTTTTAGGTCAAAATGGGCTATATATAGGGGTAAAAGTCATTTTTTTACTATTCATTTTCACATCTCCTTTTGTCTTTTTGCTCTTAGCCCTTTTTCCCTTTCTAACGATGGTGATCCCTATTTGTGAGCACAAACTCGAGCGAGGTCGGTGATACTTGCGTCGACCTAGCTATGGACCTCTAGGATGTACTCTGACAACTTGCTTTGTCAATTTAATGCATTTAATTTAAAAAAATTTGGATTTGTATAGGAAAAACCCCTTTTTTGCATTTTTTAATTTAAACAGCATGTACAATGTTTTTAGCAGTGCGTATAATTTTTCTTCAGTGCATCTGCATTTTTCTTTAGTGCATCCACAAGTTTTAATAGTGCGTACAAATGATAGAACTAGGGCATAATTTGCATTCACCTTTTTCTATTGCGCGTACAAATTTTATTGTGCATTTAAGTATTTTAGTAGTGTGTACAGGGGTTTCCTGTAGAGCATACTAAATTCTATAGCTCGTACACTTTGAAATAGCACTTTCAAAAATTTCTTCAGTACATTCACTATTTTAAACTGCACTTTTGCATTTTAGCACTTTTAGGTATTTAAATAGTGTGTATATCCTATTTAGTTAAATGTGCAAACTTCTGAGTCAGTTTTCTGAACCGTCTGGTATCGTCAATCAGTTGATTGGCTTAGGTATCAAGTCTGATTTGATAGCGAGTCATATGATGTTAGTTTGAGTCATATCATATTGAATGTTTGATTGTCAATCTTGATTTTGATGGTGGATGATGATTAATTTTCCATCCTCTCTGAATAGAATTAGGAAAATTGATTATGGTTTGATTTAGGTTTTGATTGTTTGATTGAATTTAAATGATCCAATATGTAATGATTTGATTTTTGATGTGTTTAACTTGCTTTTTGCAGGCTGAGCTTAAGTTGCTCAGAGTTTGTGGCTTGTATATGTTACCTTCTAGCATGATCAATGACTTGAGCGGTCCTGAGCATCAAGTCATTAGTAGATGTGGCTTATTCTTCCTTTTATCTCTCCCTCGATTCTGTGTGAATCAAGGTCTTCTTATAGCTATGGTAGAGCAATGGCACTTTGACCATAACACCTTTCATTTGTCAATGGGGGAGATGACTATCACTCTCAAGGATGTGTACTAGCTCCTATGCATCCTGACTCATGAGGAGCTTATTTATTATGACTAGGTCTATGATGGGACCACATGTAGGTGAGTGTTTGGTGATCCTACCATTGGTGATGATTCCATTCAGTGGACACAATTCCCTTCTTTTCATGTTCTTCCTATCATCCTAGGTGCTATAGTTGGTGGATTCCTCGTACCTAATCAATGAGGTCATGGATTTTTTATTGGTTGGGGTCTTATCTTAGATGATATGATCGCACAACCATGAAGATTCAACTAGGGGACCTGTGTGCTTTCTCAGCTTTATCATGAGCTACATCATGTAGTGTCCCGCCGCAGGGCTCTCTTTCTATCGGGGTGATCTTGCTACAATTGTGGCTATGGGAGCACATCCTTGTTACTCATCCCATTTATATTTGTCACCATGATCTAGGCTAGCCCTTTGCTTGGATGTATGAGGGCATGGTGGTGCAGGCCCATTGGGGTAAGTTAGATCATTGGAGATAGATTATTGATGATATTGATATGGTCATTTGGTGACCATATATTGGATGTGAGGCATGGCCTAAGGATGTAGTTGAGTTACCCTTTATGTGCATGTCACGGTGGATGATAGGGTGCACACCATTGATCATTGAGTAGTGTTTTTAGAGGGTTTTATGATAGTACAGTTAGATTTAGGGCATGCCATAGGGATTAGCTTTATATGCCCAAGTACAGGTGGAGAGGTTGCTATGGGGCCCACACATAGACTATTAGATAGCATGGTAGGAGTTATTACAGCTGCCCCACCTTGCGTGGGATATGAGAGATCATATCTTAGATGTCAGTATCATAGATAATTATGTCGAGTGGTTTTCTCATAACCCATTTCTGAGGTTTACTAATCCTACTGAGAGAGTGTTGGGTATTGAGGAGGAGTCTGATGCTGATGGTGGAGATTGTGATAGCGGTGGTGGACATTGAAGATGAGGTCTTCAAGGATGATGGGGTTAGTGAGCTAACAAAGGAGGTAGGGTCATTATCCCAGTGATTGATTATGTGCCTATCCCTCCTAGGGGTGGTGTCCAGATGAGGGGTGGTCAGGTCATAGTCAGAGGTGGTGTGAACAGAGTGTAAGATATAAAAATATATTAAGATATATTTTTATATCTATGTTTGTGTGTTGTGTAAAATGTGGTGTGTGTGGAAAATGTTGTGGACATACAAAACTTAATAAAACATAAATACTTATCTTGAAAAGTGGTAGATTTAGAAATCACTATTTTCTGGTGTCTGTACTTAGTTTCAGGAAATTCTACAACCTGAGATCTAGCCTAGAAACACAGAAACATAGAAAACCCAAAAACCTTCTATTGTTCTGAGAAAGGTTGACCTTGACCCAAAATAGGGGTAAGATCTTACCCCGGGGCATAATCTTACCCCTTTATGTCAACCTTGACCTGCACTATTCTGATGGAAAATATGTTCAAGGATCCTAGAAGTTTTATGAAAAGGGTACTCAGATCCACCCTGTGATTCATTGTCCTACACCTATACCTACAAGAAAAAGGGTTTTTTTTTTTGGATGAGGGGTTTTCCTTGGTCAAACCCCAGTTTGGAATCAACCTTTAAAATAGAATTGAAATAGAGAATGCTAGCAAGTAGTAGAAGTAGATCTAACAACGAAGCTATGATATTCAATAGATATGCAATTGTATTTGGAATGTAAACAAGTATGTTGATATGAAAGCTTGGACTCAACACTAACAAATGTTAATCAAAACCTCCATGATTGTATGCTTTGAATCTACCTTGAAGAGAGAATGAATAGATCTTGAAGATGAACAAAGGATCTTGAAGGAAGATCACACCACCATGATGGATAGATCTAGGGTTTGAATGATGAATCTTGAATTCTTGAACCAAATCCCTCCAAAGGCTTGAATGCTTGAATACTTGATCTTTAATGGAGAACTTGAATGCTTGAATGTAGATGATTCCTTGAATGCATCCTTGATTGAGAAATGCTTACTTGAAAGATGGAGTGCTTGATTGCCAAAGAGAGATGAAAAGATCACTTGATACTTGATGGAGATATGAAAAAGAGATATATAGAAATGAGAGAGGAAGGCTTCCTTTTATACAAGTCTAGGGAAAAAACTTCTGGAGAGGCCTACATAGGAGAATTAAATTCCAATTTAAACCTTAACCCCTAGAAATGGACCTAAATTAAAGTGGGAAATAAGACTTTCTAAAACCCAACATCTGAAAACTTTTGGATTTTGAAATCTGGACCCAGGGTCAGGGTTGAGGTCAACTCTAACCTAGTTCAAGGTTGAGGTTGACCTTGACCTAGGTTAGGGTCAAGGTTGACCTTGACCCAGAAGGTTGACCTTGACCCTAAGGTTAAGAATCTCAGGGTTTCAGGTTAGGATGCTAGAAATAGGCTGGAAAGAGGGACAGAGCAAGGGGAAAAACAAGATCTGAGCTAGAGAAACCATCAAAGCATCTAACATGACTTGAAACCACCTACTCAAAGGGATAAACTAGTCCTAAATGGAAATGCTTCCATTTTTCAATGATACATTTAGCCCCCACTTTAGCAAGAGTATGGATTCAAAACAAACTCTTGGTAAAGGAGAAGAAAGATCCAAGTGGATTCGCAATGAGATAGAATAACACTTAGTTAAGCATACGAGTCCCCAAAGTAAGGATTCTAACTCAACATAAACGCACGAGGGTGTGGAAAAAAAGAAGAATAAAGACAAAGCTAAAAGACACAAAAAGAGAGGGTTAGCACAAAAATAAACCCAAATCAACTAGCAAAGGAAACCTTGCTAAGAAATGCTTCCTGTACTAATATCATATTTGGAAAGATATCATATAAGCATAAATGATTACATAAGAAAGACAAGAGAAACACTATAAATAACATAGGTTCATGATCTAATCCTATTAGCATGAAAGCAAAAAGAGAGAAAAGAGAAAGTGATTACCTCACCCAGTAAGATGCCCACCTTACTATGAATCACCAAGGAGGGAGAGCCTAACAAGTAGCAAAACCTGATAGTTCACCCAAAAAAACTATGCTTTGTAGTTGTAATGTGTCTTCTGACGGCTTTTGGAATACCCATAGATCTACATTCTTGTATCACTATGAATATAAAATGCATCTCTTTAGGATTTAGCAACTTATGTGCGTTACCTTCTGAGGATTTAGCATATTGAAAATTGAAAAATGTGTGTCTCTTCAGGATTTAACAACTTATGTGTGTTACCTTTAGAGGATTTAGCATATCAAAAATTGAAAAATGTGTGTCTCTTCAGGATTTAGAAACTTATGTGTGTTACCTTCAGAGGATTTAGCATATTGAAAATTGAAAAATGTGTGTGTCTTCAGGATTTAGCAACTTATGTGCATTACCTTCAGAGGATTTAGCATATTGAAAATTGAAAAATGTGTGTCTCTTCAGGATATAGCATCTTATGTGTGTTACCTTTAGAGTATTTACAATATTGAAAATTGAAAAACTATAACATAAAGGAGACCCTATATATGCCCCCCTCCTTATTGTGGTTGTCTACTAGACATGATAAGGAAGAGAAGAAGGATACCTACTTCACAAAGTAAGGAGATATCATGTTTAACAATAATGTACACTATTTTCTTAGTGAAGGGTATTGACCCTTTCATCCAAGAACATAGATAATCATGAAAAGGATATGTCACTCATGGAAAAAGTATCCTCAAAGAAAGATATATTATCAATAAGACCCCCACCATAGAGGAGTGCTTTAGAGAAAATATCATCTTTCAAAGAGAAACAAAGATTTAATCATCTAGCCCCCTGTAATCAAGAGGAAGAGGAAACTTTGAAGAAAGAAATCAAACTCTAACCCTTCAGCAAGGGAAAGAATTTATAAAGAACATAATTTGAAGAATAAAGAAGAGGTGATCACCTAGGACTGTTACAACCTCTCACATAAAAGGATATTCATAGCCAAAACCTCAATCAATATAATGAAATAACGTTGCAAGATAAAAAAATGCCACTAAGCTAAGGAAAGCAGATCCCTAAACAAAGAGAAAGAAGGAAGAACCTTGTCCCCCAGGGATGAAAGCAAGGGATACCTTAGCAAAAAATTCTTTAGAAAAGATATCTTAAATAAAAGAGAATCTATGGATGATTATAAATATAATACAAAACCATAGGGAGGAAAGATAGAAACAATACCAATTAAGCTCAAGACAAAATATATGCTTAAGAGCATAATGGATCCTAGAAGACTGGATGAAACACCTCTTGCCCCCTAGTCTTGAGACAAGAGGATAAAAGATCTACATTATGGAAGATTCAAGGGGATGCCCCTTATCAAAGTTATGAAGGAATTGTAAAACCACACGAGAGTAGGATATAATTCCTAAAGCGGATCTTTCTCTAACATATAACTTGAAATGCACACAATAGGCAAGTAAATGTGTATTATTGTAATGAAAAGGACATGTGTACTTGGATAGAGCATCTTTTGGCATAGGTTTAAATATTTCATTCTTAGAATTCATTAACTGAACATACACCTTCTTAACCACATCGTGAGGAGTATCAAGGTAATCTAAGGTAGGTGTTAGAAGAAGAAGATGAAGAGGAGGACGACGATCAAGATCAACCACCTTAAATTGAGATTGTGAACAACCAAGACCACACATATCTTGTTTATGGGATATATGAACCGTATACTTAATACCATGTTAATTAACACCAAGCCCTAAACCCTTATAACCTTGATTAGCCATCATATTATATCATGTAGTGTACATATCATGTAAAGCTTCTGTAGGAGGTGATTGTTTATTATGTTCATGAGTAAAGGTTGTATAAGGTGGAATAATAGGTTTAGAAGAAGTTTCTTTTCTCTTCCCTTTAATATCATCTTGGATCGAATAAGAAGGGGAAGGTAAATCCAAGAATTCTTGCACATTTGCATCATGAACCATAGTTTGAGCCTCCTCATAAGTATGGGAAGAACTAGGAATAGAAGATGGAGAATTAGGCATATTAGGAATGTTAGGAATTAGATTAGGAGGGATACGATTAGGATTAGGAAGATTAGGAGATGGTTTATCATCTACCAAATTCTTCACATAATCCAAAAGAGTAATAAGTCTACCATATAAATCTTTAATGAAAGTTTTGAAAGTAGGAAGACTAGTATTGGTCAATCTCACAATAGCATAGGCAAGTGAAACATGAAGAATGAAAAACATAATGAAGTGGATGATACTCTCATAAACATCATAAGTATGATAAAGAGATGCTAAGAGGAGAATAATAAAGAAAATAACCATACACCAAAGCATCTTAAAGATCTTCGTAGTAAATGAAATGCAAGAAATATTTTTGTATTTTGTAAAATATATAGATTTTTTATTTTTTTATTTTAATTTTAAAATGAAAAATCATAAAAGAAATCTAATCTTAAGGAAATCAAAGCATCTAACACCAAAAAGAAAGAGTTGGCTATCACGGGTTCACCAAAATGTAAGATATAAAAATATATGAAGATATATTTTTATATCTATGTTTGTGTTGTGTAAAATGTGGTGTGTGGAAAATGTTGTGGACATACAAAACTTAATAAAACATAAATACTTATCTTGAAAAGTGGTAGACTTAGAAATCACTATTTTCTAGTGCCTGTACTCATTTTCAGGAAATTTTGCAACCGGATCTGGCCTAGAAACACAGAAATAGAGAAAATCAAGAAACCTTCTAATGTTTTGAGAAAGGTTGACCTTGACCCAATACAGGGGTAAGATATTATCCTAGGGCACAATCTTACCCCTTTATGTTGACCTTGACCTGCACTATTCTAACAAAAAATCTATTCGCGGGTTCCAAAAATTTGTTGAAAAGGGTACTCAAATCCACCCTGTGATTCGCTGTCCTGCACCTTTACCTACAAGAAAAAGGGTTTTGTTGTTTGGATGAGGGGTTTTCCTTGGTCAAACCTTGGTTTGGAATCAACCTTTAAAATAGAATTGAAATAGAGAATGCTAGCAAGTAGTAGAAGTAGATCTAACAACGAAGCTATGATATTCAATAGATATGTTATTGTATTTGGAATGTAAACAAGTATGTTGATATGAAAGCTTGGACTCAACACTAACAAATGTAAATCAAAACATCCATGATTGTATGCTTGGAATCCACCTTGAAGAGAGAATGAATAGATCTTGAAGATGAACAAAGGATCTTGAAGGAATATCACACCACCATGATGGATAGATCTAGGGTTTGAATGATGAATCTTGAATGCTTGAACCAAATCCCTCCAAAGGCTTGAATGCTTGAATCCTTGATCTTCAATGGAGAACTTGAATTCTTGAATGTAGATGATTTATTTAATGATTCCTTTATTGAGAAATGCTTACTTGAAAGATGGAGTGCTTGATTTCCAAAGAGAGATGAAAAGATCACTTGATACTTGATGGAGATATGAAAAAGAGATATATAGAAATGAGAGAGGAAGGCTTCCTTTTATACAAGTCTAGGGAAAAAACTTCTGGAGAGGCCTACATAGGAGAATTAAATTCCAATTTAAACCTTAACCCCTAGAAATGGACCTAAATTAAATATAATTTAAGAGTTTACCATTCTAAAATCTGAAACAACCAACCCGAAAGTGGGAAATAAGACTTTCTAAAACCCAACATCCGAAAACTTTTGGATTTTGAAATCTGGACCCAGGGTCAGGGTTGAGGTCAACTCTAACCTAGGTCAAGGTTGAGGTTGACCTTGACCTAGGTTAGGGTCAAGGTTGACATTGACCCAAAAGGATGACCTTGACCCTGAGGTCAAGAATCTCAAGGTTTCAGGTCAGGATGCCAAAAATAGGCTGGAAAGAGGGATAGAACAAGGGGAAAAACAAGATCCAAGCCAGAGATCCCATCAAAGCATCTGACATGACTCCAAACCACCTACTCAAAGGGATAAACTATTCCTAAATGGAAGTGCTTCCATTTTTTGATGATACACAGAGCTCTGCATTAGGTTGGTGTGGATAGATTGGCCAGATGGGGCCAACACAGGGTTAGGGTTTTTAGGCAAGTTGGTGCTTAGGTTGTGGTTGATGTGGATGTCCAGGCCATATAGATATTGTTAGATCAAGCATAGGGTTTTCCAAAACCTCCATAGGCTCCTCCAGTACATGCTCCCTCTTCTTCTTCTATGTCATCTTCTTATGTTGTTCCATCTTCTTCTACTTTCATCTCATCTTTGTCTACTTCTGTTCCATCTTCTTCTATGGCTCCTCAAAAGGCTCCACATGTTCAGGCTCCTCCCACATAGGTACCAGAACAGACTCCTCATGTACCATCATTGGCCTTAGATGTTCATTCTTTGTAGTCTGAGATGTCAATGATGAGACAACAAGTGACCCAACTCAGTTCGATGATGCAGACCTTCATGGCTGCTATGAGTTAGCATGGTTTACAAGCTAGCTTCAGTAGGGCTCTAGATGTTGATCGTGGTCCTGATGGTGCTGGTGGTTCTAGTAGTTGACCTATTTTTGATATGAGATGCCTCATTCTTTGATGTATATGATGATTCATATTTTTATCTCGAGACATTGGACTCATATTATTCTTTGATTAGTTGATGTTACTTATGCTTTGATACTTGTTGATATTTTTTATGGACTTTGATTTCCATATATTGATGATTTTGATGATATTATGGACTCTAATATGCAGTTCATTAGATTTAATTTATATGATGTCATAATGTGTTGGACTTTATTTTTAAGGTGCTTTATATGATATGCAGATCTATATGATTCTTATCTCTATATGCTTTATTTTTACATTTTTCAAATGCAGTTTATGATTTGAATGCACATGTCTAATTTATGCTTTAAATGATTATCTTATTTATGGCATAGAATAGATGGATGCATATGGCACATGGTTCAATGTTGTATGATGTAATGGTTTAATGACGAATGTTATGTGATGGTACTTATGGATGTATTTATTTGATGATATGGATGTATGAAATGTAATGGATTTAAATGATATAAATGTGATGCAAAATGTGATGGATGCAGTTATGTAATATATGATTTTGGATGATTTAAGATTAATGGTATAATGATGATCTTATATGTAAATGTAAATGATCTAACACTTATAATCAATGCTTTAAATGTATGATTTTGATGAATGCACCTAGATGAACAATGCAATGTATTTAATGAGATGATTTTGAGAGTGCAATATTGTAGAATGAATGCAATGCAATATTAGTAATGATGAATTAATGCAATTAAATGATGTGGATTAATCAATGGATGCAAAATAAGGTAATTTCTTAAATGATATGGTTACCTAATGAAAGATAATATATGAAAGAAATTATATGTATGCAAACTAATGTAATATTTTTAAAATAAACTTAATGAGATGCAATGAAATGAATAATGAAATGTGATGACCTTAAGAAAAATGATTATGAATGTATTTAAAGATGAATGCAAACTAATGTAAATGGATTTAATGGACATGACATGTAATGATAATTAAAGATTTGTTTGTAATGATGCAATGAATACGGCTAAATGAATGCAAACTAAAATGAATGTAAATGAACTTAGGTTAATGTCCTAAATGGATGCAAGATTACCATGAATTAATTGAATCTAACAAATTCAATTAATCTAATGCAAGGCACCTTTTTTTTTGAGTTTTTTATTTTGATTTCCAAAACACTCTATCACATATAGTTTTTGATGTGCGATTTGATTTTGATTTGATTTTTTATTTACTCCACCCCCTTTCTTGTTTTTCTCTTTTCTACTTTCTATTTCCAAACTGATATATGCAAATCACTTAAATGCATTTAATTTAGAATAGATGTAGCTAACTATCACTATTCACAAATTAGGAGCTTATATTCATCATTGAGCAGTTTTGGAATCCTAAAATTAGTACAACCATCACTAGTTCAACTATGATGATATGAATACCTTTTTCACCTTTTTCATTTCTTTTCCATCCTTGGTATGACTATCACTAATTGAGACTAATCATGAGAGTATGAATACCGATTTCATCAGATTCTATGTTACAAGTGGATTTTGGTATTATAATATTTAACATCAAAATAACCAAGGCATCCTTTTGCATAAACAAACAAAGATCTTAGTTTCCCTATATGTACATGTCCTCGATGATTCTTTAATGATCATGTCCTTAGAAAAATAATACATACTTCCAAAATTTTGACCTTAAGACACTCATTCAAAAACTAAGAAAATATCATGCTTTCATCATAGCTTGTCTAGTTTAAAAACTTTCATTGATTCACTAGAAAGACATGATTTCATCAATCCAATCAACACTTTAGAAAAAAAAATTGCATCATTTGTTAATTCCATAGTTCAAGTATAGTTCTATCCATTTCATACTTTTAATCCTGATAAAGATAACTATCCTTGTGGGATCTTGGATCAAAATTTTGCGTTTGATTGAAATATGGATTAGGATTCGGATTTGATTGTGCAAGTGTTTTGATTTTTGATTTGGTGTCAGATTGATATTTGATTTGATGAATCCTTCCTCCTTTAGAGTATATTTTTCCCCCAATTTGATGTGATTGCATTGTGGGACTTGGGACAATTTGCAGATTGGATTGGTGATGAAACCTTTAGGTACTCGCAAATGCAACTATGGGGCTTTATTATGCAATGTATACAAATGCTCGCAAATGCAATATTTACAAGGATGAATACTAAGCATGAGACTGAATTGGACTTTCAATGGCACATGTTTACTAGGTTTTCACCGATTGAATGGATTTGCTCTTTTTTTTGTTTTTAAAGCTTTTTCCTTTTTTGTGGCTATTTGCTATGTTTTCACCAAGACACTTTTTATATTTTTCTATTTTTTTGTATTTTCTCTTTTTTCAATTTTTTTTGGTTTTCATATCATCAAGGTTCCCATTTACTAGGTTTTTACCAAGACAACATCCTTTTGAGGATCATTTTTTAATGTTTTTATCTTTCTTCATGTTCAATTTTCCACTATTTTTTATCTTTTCTGCATTTTTTATTTATCTTCTCTTTTCTGCTTTTTAATGTTTTTGGTATTTTCAAGATCTCTTTTGACTATATACAATAAATAGGATGCTCTCTTATCTGACAAATTTGATACTCTTTTTCTCTATCCCTCTGCAATTGCTTCATGTGTAGAACCTTTTCAAGTGTATACTTTTTATTAGCTCTTGCAACTCTTCTCATTCACAGATAGCTAATTTATAGGTGCATGTCCCAAAACATGAAGTGATCACAAAGGGTCCTAACTAGTTTTCTTCCCATTTTCCTTTCTTCTCCTTTTCTTCTTGATTCTTGGGATTTTCTCACAAAATTAGGTCACCTATTTGGAATGCCCTTGATTTGATATGCTTGTTATAGTTTTTGGTCATTCGATTTTGATAAACTTTTAATTGGTCAAAAGTGTGTTGTTGTATTTCATCTAGCAGTTCTAGTTCATGCAACCTAGAAACTCTATAGTCTTCTTCACTTAGTAACCCATGCAATGAGACCCTTAAGGACAAAATTTATACCTCTAAAGGTAAAGCTGCTTCTGGTCTATAGACTAGGGAAAAGGGTGTAGCTCCTGTTGGCATTCTAATGCTCATTCTATAAGCCCATAGAGTAGGTTTTATTTGAATGTGCCAATCTCTACCTAAATTATCCAGATTTATCTTTAATATTTTTAGGATGTTCTTGTTTGTAGCTTCTACTTGTCCATTACCTTGTGGGTAATATATTGAAGATGAGTGATGTACCATATGAAATTTTGCACATAGTTCTTTCAAATCCTTTTTTTTGAAATGTTTTGCATTATCCATTATGATGGCATGAGGAACACCATATCTACAAATTATGTGATTTAATATGAATAAGGATATATGCTTTCATGTGGCAGTGGATAAGGGTACAGCTTCCACCCATTTGGTAAAATACTTTGTTGTAGTCATGATGAATTTATGACCATTTGAAGATGGTGGATAAATCATCCCTATCAAATCTAAACCCCATTGATAAAAGGGCCAAGGTGTTGTCATAGGATGAAGCTCTTGTGCTGGTATATGGATCAAATTCCCATGATATTGACATTTACGACAAGTTTTTGCAAAGTGACAAGCGTCCTTTTCCATAGAAGGCAAAAAATATCCTATCCTAAGAAGTTTCTTAGCTAGGGTTAAACCATTCGAATGCGACCCACAAATCCCCTCATGAATTTTTTGTAAGGCTATGGTTGATTCCTCTTTCTCTAGGCACCTTAGAAGCATTCCATCTAGAATTTTGTGATACAACATGTTGGATAACAAGGCGTAGCGAGAGGCTTGGTGTATAAAGCTTTTCTTTTAATTTTTGGTTTGGTCTAAGGGTAAGATTTGGTCTTTAAAAAATGTGTAAATGGATCCATACCAAGGTGATTCATGTCTTTTTAGTAAGAAAATGGTATGAGGATGAGAAGGGTCAAATGCGGGTTGCTCAACTTCTTCTACAAGGAATTCACATCTCACACTTTGATCTAGTATTTGGAAAAGTGATGCCAAAGTAGCCATTGCATCTGTTGATTTATTATTATCCCTTAGCACTTGCTCAAATTTCATTAGAGTGAAGTATTTCTTAAGATTCTCAATCATGTTCTTGTATGGTATCAACTTATCATCTTTAGTTTGATACTCGTCATTAATTTGATTAATAACTAGTTGGGAATCTCCATAGATTTGTAGCTCTGTTACTTTCCATTCTAATGCCTACTTTATGCCAATGACCAATGCTTCATACTCAGCTATGTTATTTGTACATGGGAATATAAATTTGTATGATTTTAGAATTGTAGAACCTTGAGGAGTAATCAAAATTATCCTTGCTCCTAATCCATGTTGTGTATAAGACCCATCAAAATACAATTGCCATGTTTTTGCTTCAACATTAACAATTTCAAAATCTGGAAATTCCACTTGAATTGGATGTTCATCTTGTAAAGGTGATTCTGCTAATTGATCAACTATTACTTGGCCTTTGATGGATTTCTAGTCTACATACTCTATATCAAATTCACTTAGAACCATGACCCATTTAGCTAATCTCTCATTCAATGTTATTTTGCTGAGAAGATATTTTAAGGGATCGATCTTTGCAATGAGTCAAATCTTGTGGGATAACATATAATGGCATAACTTTTGGGAAGAAAAAACTACAACCAAACATGCTCTTTCAATGAAGGTGTAATTTAATTCATACTTCACCAATGTTATGCTTATGTAGTATATGGCCTTTTCCTTTCTAGCTTCATCCTCTTGAGCCAAGAGTGCCCCTAATGCATGTTCTGTCACTGAGATATATAAAATTAAAGGTTTACCTCTGATTGGTAGCATTAATGTTGGAAGATTCATTAGGTACTTCTTCAATAATTTGAATGCTTCTTCACATTTCTTATAGCATCTGAAAATTATGTCCTTGTGAAGGAGTTGACTGAAACTGTGGCACTTTTCTGCTAATTGAGAGATGAACCTTTTGATGGATTGAATCCTTCCTTGAAGAGATCTCATTTGAGTGATATTTTGAGGTGCCCCCATTTCCATGATTTCTTTTACTTTAGTTGGGTCTACCTCTATCCCTTTTGTTAAAACTATGTATCCCAATAGTTTTCCTGATTGCACACTAAATGCACATTTCTTTGGATTGAGCCTAACTTTGAATTGTTCTAATCTTACAAATATGTTTTCTAAGATGGGTAGATGTTCTTATCTTGAGTGGGATTTATCAAGTATATCATCTACATATTCCTCCATGAACTTATGCATCATGTCATGAAATATGTTGGAAACAATTGTCTGAAATTGCTACTCAAATTATGTATTGTCTTTGATGTCACACAATGTCATAGTCCGCAGCAACCAGTTCCTATCGAGCTCAGTCAGTCTACCAGACAGGAAGATTAGTGCTTACCGAGTCCACTCGGTTATCAAAGAAAATTAGTGTCTACCGAGTCCACTCGGTTATCAAAGAAAATTTAGCATTTACTGAGTTCAGTCGGTCGTCAAAGAAAATTCAGTGTTTACCGAGTTCAGTTGGTCGTCAAAGGAAATTCAGTGTTTACCGAGTTCAGTCGGTCATCAAAGGAAATTCAGTGTTTACTGAGTTTAGTCGGTTATCGAAGGTAAAGGATTGTCGGTGTTTACCAAGTTCCCTCAGTCTCCGAAAGATTGTAGAAAGTTATGGTCACCGAGCACTGTCGGCCCTTGAAGGATTTTTGCAAATAGAGTTTGCTTAATTCAGCCGACTGTTATACTAAATAATGTCAATTTGACAAATCTAAAATCATATAAATAAAAGGTCAAATGTGAAAAATAAATAAGAAATACAGCAGAAGATTTACAGAAGAAAGACAGGAAAGGTGTGTGCGAATTTATGAAGGATGTTCAGATATCCTTAAGGTGCAGCAGAGATTTATTCGATTAGGAAGGATCACACTTATGCAGAATAGAGATCTATAATTAGCAAGGCAGTTGCATTATTATACAGGTCATTTTCATTATTACCTTCTTATCATTGTAACAGTGAATTCTAAATCTCTTAACCGAGTTGGTTTAACAACCCTATTGTAAATCCTCTAACAAGGTGACAATTCCATTGAATTATTTTCAAGACCTCTTACCAGGCCACTCCTAGTAGGGTGATTAAATCCTCTAACAAGGTCACACCTAACAGTGTGTTTTGTAACCTTTTATCGGGTTGGCTTCTAACCGAGCATCACTTTAGAAAAGTGAAAATCAGTATCTAGATACATTGGTGGTTTTTCCCATATTGGGTTTCCACATTAAATCTTGTGTCTCTTATGTTCTTAATTGCTATCTTAATCATACACTAGTGCTGATGAATATCTAAAAGATAATTTTGCTAATACTTTCTGCATCTTCAAAGTTACTGTAATCTATTTACCGAGTGCTAAAACAGATAACATACTTTTGGCGTGTGTGAAAATTATACCTGATCTGTAGACACAACACTCAGTAAAACATTAGAGGTTAGCTATAATCAAAATCATGCAAAATTGAAAGCTATCTAACCAAGCGATTTACTGCCTTCTAATAGGTGCGAGATTAATGTTCTCAGATTGTAATCGAGATCAGTGACCTAGACGACACCTAAATGAAGGATTTGAATGCAATTCTAGATATGGAATAAATGCAATTAATCTATATTTTTGATATTTTCTATGCAATAAGAATGATAAAAACTGATATGATATGAATGCTATTGAAAACTGATATGCTATGAATCTAACAATGATATGTAATATGAATGCAAAAATAAGATTGATCTCACAAAGATGTCGATTCGCAAGAGCTTTGATTCTTCAATTCCAATTCTCCAGCGTGATTGTGCAAAATATGAGATGATTTGTGAAGAGCTGAGGCCTTTAATTTATAGAAATCCAGGGCTTTGGAGGTGCATGGATAAAAGCCATAAATCACTCAAATTAACTCATCTTGATTTTTGAGTTATCTGATCATGAAAGATAGTTAATTCTCAAAATCATGCAAAAACATGCAAAAACAGCTTTTTAACTCAAATTAGAGTTTAGATCAGCTTTTTGAACTCCAAAAGGATGTTGAGTTCCAAAAAGTCAATAACTTGCATTGATTTTCTAATTTGGAGTTTAACTGTTTCTTTTGAATATGCATAATAATTAAGAATTAAATAAATAAATAAAGTGATTTATCCTCAACTCAATTGATTTTTGAAATAAAATAATTAATTTATGGGTTAATTAACTATTTTACCAAACTTTTATTAAAAATTATATTATTAAATAATGACAACATGCTTTAATTAATTAAATAAGAATTTAATCAATTAAAGATAGGAATTTTGATTTATTGTCAAAATTAAATAATACAATTAATAATAGATAGAATTAAATTTAATTACACAATTAAGTGGCAAATATTAAATCTAATTAATTAAATATGAAAATATTCAATTAATCAAATTTTAGGATAAATGTGATTTATTGCCAAATAATTATAAAATTAAAGATAATTAAGATAATTAGGAATATTACTAGGAATATTCCCCGATGCAAAATTTAAGATAATCAATTATGATTCGATGATGTTTAGATGTGCCTTAGATTAGGACTTTGATGTCAATTTCGTTCGAATTTGTCGATGTAGGAGGTTAATGAACTTATAGCCCATTTTTGGGGTATTACATTTTGCCCCTCTTTGAATTACTGTGCGAAGCGCAGTGGTTCAAAGATAGTCTGTGTTTGATAGAGATATGAAACTGATGTTTGAGATTGATAATTGATATGAGATAGAAGCTGATTGATATTGAATTGAGATGGAGATAATAGGTCTTGAATGACCAAAGATAATGTTCACTGTAGCAGCGATGAACCTATGATTGCGAAAAAGTGTCAAAATGCCTGATTCTGAACCTTAGGATTGATAAGAAGTGAGTGACCCGTTCTAGACTCGATTGTCTTAGCAGAACTAGCAAGTATCACATCCGAATCCTTCAGTTGCCGAAGAACCAAGGAAAGAACACTATGATCTGATGGTTGCAAAAATTGATACAGTTTACAAGATTAAGAAAATATCAGATTGATATGGATCTTGATGAATCTGATATGCCCCAAGTGATGATAGATTTGCCCCGAGCGATGAGGACTTTTGATGAATCAGTAACTAGACGTGATTGTTTGTCTTGATCACTGATGAAAGATATTGATAGACTTGATCGATAGAATTTGATTTACAGACTTTGAATGATGTGCAATAGCATGCCCCCTTTGGGATTAAAATTGAAATCTGACAAGAAAAGTCAGCGTTGATAGTTTAGAAGCATGTTAATTGATTTGAGAAGTGTGGTTATACATGTTGAAGAACACATTTTGCATCGTTTGGAGGTCTTGGAGACCGAATTTGACTAGATTTGACCATGAGTTGACCATGGTTGACCAAGTTGAAATTTTGATAGTTTGATGTAAGATAATTAGTTAAGTTGAATACTAGATTTCTGTGATGATTGAAGGTCGAATATGCAAGTAGTTAATAATATGAATGATCTCAGATTTGAATTTTGATCCCGAAAAAGGATTCTACTTGCTATTTCATTGGAGGAATCTTCGTGTGAGATTCAGCTCTTGTTAGACTTGAAGATGCGATTTGAAGAATCATTTAAGCATTGAAGTTTGTTTAATCATTGTGAGATCATGTAAACATGCAAAATGCAATGAGACATGCAAAATGAAATGCAACCTAAGACCTAGGACCTAGTCACTGATCATGTGTCGATTTGTTATCATCATTGAACTTTTAGGTAACCGGATAAATCAATACAATGCCCACTAGCCATGAAACCATAGACATATGAATATCGATTTGTATGCGCAAGAATCAATACAACACCCACTGGACAACAACCATGGACATATGAATATTGATTTTAGTTGTTGAATGTCGGATTAGATATAAGCATCAAGGCACAAACGCCAGGATGACCTGAATATCATGTCCATTTTGATATAGCAATTTGTACAAGCATCAAAACATACACGTCGTGATGACCTGAGTACGCCTTGCGTTACAAACACATCAAACAGTCAAGAGATCATTCTAAATCCAATGTGAATTACCCGTAGTGACCCTTTATCGTTCACATCCTTAGGCAAGATTGCGTTCCACAGTAGGAGAAAGAACTTACTCAAAAATACAATAGTTAGATCAAACTTCCTTGAATTTTTTGGGTATCAATGGTCGAGGTACGCATGGCCATCCAATTTGAGATAGTGGCTCTTACAGTCGGACACCATTTCAATCCAGAATTTCCAAAGCTGTTAGATTTTCACATACAAGCAGAAGACAAAGAAAAGATTATGCCCCCAGTCATCACTCTCTAAATCCTATAAAAGACATCATCGAAGAGCTCGAAGGGACACAATATGCAAAAATCTCAATGCGAATCAGTAAGCCTACAAGGAGATAAAAGCATGAAAAGCACAGATTGTTTTCAGTTGAGTTTTGATGTTTGATTGTTGTTGATGCAAAATCCTTTCTGGAGACGAGACTGACTGACTGACTCAACTTGAAGCTTCAAAGGACTCTGACTGGATAGGAAATGTCTAAGATACATGGGAGACCATAGGATATGACATTGATTGCCCCCAAGTGTGAACATTGATAGGATGCAAACGCTTGAGCTGGTTGGTGTACAGGCCGACTTATTGAAAACTGGAAATGCAGGAACAAACCGGGAGATATGTACAAACTAAAGCAAGACTGAAAGCTGGGAAAGACCAAGATTGTGCTGATAGATGGAGCATTTTGGAACAAGTGGCGCCCGTTTTCCGGGTTTTCACCATCTTGGTAGAGATTCTATTTTTGCTACCAAGGTGCCTGTTTCCAGGTTTTCACCAAGGCACTTTTTTTTTCTTTTTTCATTTTTTTTTTTTTTTTTGTATTTTTCATTTTTTCAATTTTTTTGTACTTTTCATATTTTTTGATTTTTTTTGTGAATCATCAAGGTGCCTATTGCTAGGTTTTCACCAAGATGTTCATTTTTTTCAGGACTTTTTCTGATTTTTAAGATTTTTTTCAGGACATTTACCAAGCACTGAATGCCTTAGGCATAGAATTTCTTTAGATGGAGAACGTTGATTGGTTCTCGGAGCTGTTCTCCTTCAGTTGTTGAGAGTTGATAGGCACCAGAGCCAAAAGTAGCAGTGATTACAAAGGGACCCAGCCAGTTGGGTTTGAACTTCCCCTTGCGTTCTCGATGTGATTGATTTTTAGGATTTTCTCTCAACACTAGATCACCAACCTGAAATTCTCTATGTTTGACTGTCTTGTTGTAGCCTCTAGATATTCTCTTCTAATATACTCTGAGATGATCATACGCTGCTTGCCTGCGCTCATCTAGTAATTCAAGTTCTTGTAACCTAGACACTCTGTAGTCTTCATCAGTGACAAGTCCATGCATTTTGATTCTGAGTGATGGAATTTCAACCTTAATAGGTAGTACTGCTTCAGACCCATAAACTAAAGTGAAAGGTGTAGCCCCAATAGGTGTTCTAATACTTGTTTTGTAGGCCCATTCTGATACTTGTTCTGATACTGGTTCTGATACTGATTCTGATACTAATTTTGATAATTGTTCTGATACTTGGTATACTTGATAGCATCTTTTTCCATTTGCAAACTCCCAAGAAAGATCATATCATGCAGTCCCAATGTCTAGCAAGGTGGAGAACAAGAGGGATTGGTAAGCTGGTGGAAGAGATGGAAGACAAGAGAATGAAGGAGAATGAAGGGAAGAAATTTTCAAGGGCAAACTCCTCAAGAATACTCAAGCTAGGGAAAATTTTTCATGTAAAGCGCATTTGGACAAGCAATGAAAGGCTAGCATAGGATAAGCACAAAATCATAATGCCAGAGCAGGATAGGATGTAGTCCAAAGGAGTAGACATGTCAAGAGGCTTCATAGCATTGTGTTTTACTCTTTCTTTCTTTCTTTATTAGATCAAGACCAAAGGGGAAAAGGATAGTGATAGGCAAAAATGAATGGAGGAAGATGGATATGAAGGCTAAACATGGAAGGAATGAAAGCAAGATCACCGTAAGATAGCTCACAAAATAGCCAAATATTCATGTATAGATCAACATTGTCAAGATCAAAGAGAGAAGATGGAATGGATGAAATATGTAGAAGAATTACGCATGATGCCTGATAGCCAGGTTTTCATCATGGTACTTATCCAAGGTGCCACAAGGGAATGGTTTTCACCATAGGATGAATTTATTTCTCTTTACTTTTGCTACCAAGGTGCCTGTTTCCAGGTTTTCACCAGGGCACATTTTCAATTTATTTTATTTTATTTTATTTTATTTCTTTTTTTGGAAGAAGGCAAGCTTTTTAGATAATGCTCCTTGAAAGGATAAACCATGATATGCCAAGGATTCAAAATGACACGCTCAAAGATGCTGATAGGGAAAGGGAGATGAAAGAGAAAAATGGAGGATAAGGTTTTATGTAAAGCAAGTGAGGTTGGAAGATAGGAGGAATAGGCAAGTGAGGAAAAAGGATAAAAGGTAGAAGGATAATGAATGAAAGGATTGTGAAAGGGTAGATGGAAAGGAAGGCAAGATCAACATCAACACATACCTTGAAGGGTGGCGAGAGGGTGGAGGAAATGTGAATGAGGGAATACGTGAAGGAATATGGCGAATGGATAGTAGAGGTTGTGGTTTAGGCACATGGAATGGAAGAATATTTTTGGAGGGAGATGAAGTGGAAGCCTTTGGAAGCTTGAATGTCAATTTCACTTTTTTCTCAACACCAGACTCTTTCAAGAGAGACTTTGGAATCCATATAGCCGTAGGCTTTTTATTTCCTTTTGATGATCTAGAGAGAATATCTTCAATGATGGATTTTGGAACCCATACTTGTCTTGTAATTTTTTTCTTAGATATCTCTTTTGACTTTATGCTTCCATGTCTATGAGAGGAGACATGGTGATATTCTTTTTTTGATGGATTCTTGTATTGCTTCTTTTTCTTGTATTGAACATTCAAGTTACTTCCAAAAGACTTGGGACTTGTGGAAGAGGGAGGATATGACTGGTTTAGATGGGTGGGTGGATGAAAAGGATTCAAGGGTATGCATCTATGTTGATCTTGAGGAAAGATGGGAGATGGAGGTATGTAAGGACCCAAGATGGATGGCGAATCAAGAGAGTTAGGAGGGGAAAGTGAAGGGACATAAGGACCCAAGATGGAAGGAATGCGTGAAGATCTTTGTAGTGGTGGAAGAGGTCCAAGGATGGAAGTGAAAGACGCAAAAGGATAATCAATAAGTTCATCAGCATCTATATGACAACCAAGGATATCAACATCTTTAGAGTGAGCATTAGGATCTTCAATAGAATCATGAACATCTTGAATAAGAGCATTTTCTTTGATAGGATCATTCAAAGCTTGCGAAGACTTAGGAAGAGTAGAAAGTGGAAGTGAACATGGAGTGGTAGAACAAGAAGATGAAAGACTTTGATCTTGACAAGGATCTTCGGATAGCATAAGTGCATAATTTTTCTTTTGATTTTCAATAGGCTTGACATTGGAAGGAACACCATTTTTACCAACCTTAATGGAAGTATCATCTTTGGAAAGCGCAAGTGTAGTAAGGTTATTTTGATTGTCAATAAGCTCAACAGTGTAAGTAGTAGCTTGATCTTGCTTAGGCGAAGACTTAAGACATGGTGGAATGCATGAAAAAGGGGGTACATGATCAAAAGAACCCTGAGGCGGATAAGAGACATCAGAAAAAGGAGTGGATGACATGGAGGCTTCTTGATCTTGATCTTTCTTTATGTTCTTCTCTTTATCATTTTTAGAGTCCTCTTGACATGGAGCCACTTCTAAGGACAAGGAAGCATGTTGGGATTGTATGGATGACTTTGGAAGAGATGGTGAAGGACTAGCTGAAGTAGGCATTATAGCATATGAAGGCTTAGGCTCTTTAGGTTTATCATTATTGAAAGTATTTGCAGCCAAGTGAAGGTTAGCTTGAGTTTCTTTAAGAGGTAGCCCTGGAGGATAACTATAGGGAACCACATGAAAAGTATCAGGGCTTGTGTCAGATGAAGGTTCTGTGAAAGATTTGAAAGACTCGGAAGCTTTAGGAAATGTATGGGTACTGGAGGAAGTAGGGGATGGAAGGGAACCATCACAAGACAAAGGTCCAACATTAACATGATCTTGCTTGAGAGTGTAATCTTTATTTTCAGCTGGAGAGTTCTGAGAGGAGAGATCCTTATAGTATTGACGTTTCAAGCTAGCACGATGTATTTTATAGTCCTCAGCAGTAGTAGATGGATCATCATCAAGGTATTGTCCACAAAAGCCATCAAAATCTCTTTCAAAATCAGAATCATATGGATCACCATCACGATCTATCCAATGTGACGGCCCATTTGTAGTAAGCAGGAATGAACGATGAGGAGGACTCTTAGGAATAGAGGTGTCATAGGTATCATTACATTTTCTGTCATCATAGTCATCATAGTCTTCAAAGCTAGATGTGTCACTCTCCGTGGAAGAGGTATCATATTGCTCAATTTTTTTCCGGGGGCATGGTGACATGTACAAGTCTTTATCAAATGGAAAAGAGTATAAAGATTCCGTGGAGAACTTTTTAGATTCCTTCTCTTTCTCAAGTTTGTCAAGCTGGACTTGCATAGCATGTATCTGTTTCATTATAGCGGCGATCAGAATTTCTTCCTCATGTGTACTGATTCTTTGAGACATGTGTACTAATTCTCAATAGCTACTGATTTGTTCTTGACACAATGATATTTTTGACAGATTCTGGAACTAGGCTGGAAACATTGGATATCTTGCAATTTGATAATTTCTGACAACTTTCTCAAATTTTTCCAAACGACACTCTGCAGACTCATACGACACTGGGTAGTCTATGAAATGATAGTTGCTAAACTCATACGACAGTTGGGTAATACTGAAATGACACTTGAAAAAACTCGTACGACTTTTGACTTCCTGAAATGACTTTTGACTCCAGAAAGAACTTTACGTCAATTTTTGCAAAATTTAAGGTTTTCAATTTTGGATTGTTTGCAAATTGTATTGTCCAGATTTTGAAGGTTATACCAGATTTGATCATTTTTATAGCCAAGTAGATAAATAAGCACGCAGAACAACAAGCAAGTGATTCCAAGCACGTCTGAAAACAATGAACAAGGGCAAAAGCAACCTTGCGCATGAACAATCAAGTGACCAAATTGTGCTAATCCCTGAGAGTACTAATTGTGTATGTTCTGAAAAGTTTTGCAATAACACACATATACCTGAGAATGAAAAATTGGCCTCTCTAGGGTTTTTAGTAATGGTTTGACTCTGCAACTTTTATGATTCAAAGGGGTGAACTCCAATCCCGGCGCACCAGGGTTTTGACACAGTCCGAGAACTTAATCTTCAAGAGCTGCTAGGGAGATCTGACAACCCAACAATGAACCATACCCGTGGAGATTTCTTCCACAAGGACATTTATATAGCGGTTGTCACTACCATGGCGAAAATGGCTATTACCGCTTGAGGTTCCGTCAATGCAGTTTGCCCTTTGAAGGGATTGTCCGCTACGGTTAACCCTCTCTAAAGATGACTCACAATAGTATACCACAAGGGGACTTGGCTCCAGATTCAAGGTTTTGACACCTCTTCACTTTTAACCCAAACAAAGCAAGCAGATTAATCCGACACGCTAAGACAAAGTTTTGTTCCACCAAGGTCTGTGATATCAACTCCACGTGATCTATCAACCTCTCCGGGGAGAGAATGTATCAATCAATAAGAGAAGACGCACTAACCAATTTTGATTCACCAAAGTTCGTGATATCAACCCCACGTGATCTATCAACCTCTCCGGAGAGAGAATGTGTCGATCAATAAGAGAAGACTCACTAACTAAGTTGAATGTGAAACGCACTAAGTATCCTCCCTACCTACAAGGATTCTATCGTCAAGAAGGATTTTGCTAGGAATCCAATCTCTCAAGAATCACAAATAGTGTTCATAGGGCCTAATTACTATGTGAGCACAGATGTATGTTCCGAAAGCAAATCTACCAAAAGCATCCAAAAAGTAGAAAGAGGAACACTTAACGTTTAAAGCGAATATGAGATGAGTCCACAAGGTGGAACACTTAACACCTCACACAAGTTAAAAATGAGTCCACAACTTAGAAAACAAGGGAGTTCCTAAAAGCACAAAAGGGTTGCCAAGTGGAACATTTAACGCTTCTGTCCTGTTGACCCCTCCCCTTTATGGCGCTGAGATTGCAACCACGGGGCAGAAATGAGGGGCCGGTGGATTAGCGAGTCCAATAACCCAAGATAGCAATCAAGATCAATCACAAGTATTCTAAGACTACTTAATGAATCCTTAAGGGTTCACAACCTAGTATCAATTATGCAAGTGTGTAGAAATAGATCAAAAGCATGAAAAGATGCACACAAGCTTGACACATAAGAGATTTATTTTAAGTCCCAAATCAAAATATTATTAGATGAAGGAGAATACCTGGGATCCTTGCAACGCGCTTAGTAGATTTTACTTGATTTTTAGCAATTTTTGTTGAGCTTTTCCATGCAAGCAAGTGACGAACTCTCCAACAAGCAAATAAGCAAACAAGATATGCAAAATATATTCAACTTATGAAAACCATAGGGTTAGCTCTAAAAATCAATTATTATCAGTAATAATAACCAGCAATCAACCCAAATGACAACTCATATCATTCATTGAACCATGTAAAAAAAATAAGTGCATACCCATCACAAAACTTTTTTTTTTTTGCTGCATTTGACCTAGTCAACAAGATCTAATTTTTTTGATATGATTTTGGCCACAAAAATAGAAATTCAGAATAGAGACCCCTACTAAAAAATAAAGAGCTTTCCAAAAATGCAAAAATTTTAGAAAAACCTCTTCATTTGTGCCCTAGAGACCCATTTTATCAATATAGACCAGTTTTTGTAAATTGACTATTTGAGCTATGATATCATGTCCAAATTTAAAACACAAAGAATAGACCCCCTGTAGAATTTAAAGAGCTTTCCGAAAATATAAAAATTTTCGAAAAAAATGCTGATTTGCGTCAGATATTAATTTTTTCCGGAATTTCAAGAAAAAATTATTAAAAATTCAAAACATCTCAGAAAATTCTAAATTTTTTACTGTAGCTTCCATGACATGTCATCAACCTGCAAAAAAAATTTCAGACCAAAATTCGAAGCCGTTTGGGAGATAAAATTAAATCTTTGAAACTTTGAGGTTTTAGCTCCCAAAAAAATCAAAACCAGCATGCAAAGGTGGGTTGCCCCACGGTGGGCGCCAGAAATGGCGTGTGTGAAAATTATACCTGATCTGTAGACACAACACTCAGTAAAACATTAGAGGTTAGCTATAATCAAAATCATGCAAAATTGAAAGCTATCTAACCAAGCGATTTACTGCCTTCTAATAGGTGCGAGATTAATGTTCTCAGATTGTAATCGAGATCAGTGACCTAGACGACACCTAAATGAAGGATTTGAATGCAATTCTAGATATGGAATAAATGCAATTAATCTATATTTTTGATATTTTCTATGCAATAAGAATGATAAAAACTGATATGATATGAATGCTATTGAAAACTGATATGCTATGAATCTAACAATGATATGTAATATGAATGCAAAAATAAGATTGATCTCACAAAGATGTCGATTCGCAAGAGCTTTGATTCTTCAATTCCAATTCTCCAGCGTGATTGTGCAAAATATGAGATGATTTGTGAAGAGCTGAGGCCTTTAATTTATAGAAATCCAGGGCTTTGGAGGTGCATGGATAAAAGCCATAAATCACTCAAATTAACTCATCTTGATTTTTGAGTTATCTGATCATGAAAGATAGTTAATTCTCAAAATCATGCAAAAACATGCAAAAACAGCTTTTTAACTCAAATTAGAGTTTAGATCAGCTTTTTGAACTCCAAAAGGATGTTGAGTTCCAAAAAGTCAATAACTTGCATTGATTTTCTAATTTGGAGTTTAACTGTTTCTTTTGAATATGCATAATAATTAAGAATTAAATAAATAAATAAAGTGATTTATCCTCAACTCAATTGATTTTTGAAATAAAATAATTAATTTATGGGTTAATTAACTATTTTACCAAACTTTTATTAAAAATTATATTATTAAATAATGACAACATGCTTTAATTAATTAAATAAGAATTTAATCAATTAAAGATAGGAATTTTGATTTATTGTCAAAATTAAATAATACAATTAATAATAGATAGAATTAAATTTAATTACACAATTAAGTGGCAAATATTAAATCTAATTAATTAAATATGAAAATATTCAATTAATCAAATTTTAGGATAAATGTGATTTATTGCCAAATAATTATAAAATTAAAGATAATTAAGATAATTAGGAATATTACTAGGAATATTCCCCGATGCAAAATTTAAGATAATCAATTATGATTCGATGATGTTTAGATGTGCCTTAGATTAGGACTTTGATGTCAATTTCGTTCGAATTTGTCGATGTAGGAGGTTAATGAACTTATAGCCCATTTTTGGGGTATTACAACTTTAAGATATCCTAAGGGATCTGGAAAGAAATAATTGTGAAATGTTTTATGGTTGACTGATTCACCCCCCCCCTCTCAGTCACTTCATCCATATTCCATCAATTGGTATCAGAGCTTTTGGTGCTTGCAGGAAGGGTTTCAAGGACCTAAGCTAAAGATCAGGATGTCTTACAAGAGGGAAATTCCAAAGCTCAACACAGATAAATTTTCAGCATGGCAAGGTCTCATGCAACTTCATCTGGCTTCCATTGGTGATTCAGGATGCAAATACATTGATGAAGAATACACAATTCCTACTGGCACATTAACTATTGAAGACATTGCAGAGAAAAAGACTCATAACACCATGATGATAGACATTGCATCTGCTCTCAGCTATGAAGAATTTGATGATATTAAAGAATGCACTACTGCATATGAAATGTGGATGATACTGAAGAAAATATATAGTGGTGATGCAAATGTGAAAAGAGCCAAAGCAGAAAGCCTAAGAGGACAGTTTGACAAGATGAATATGAAGGAAGATGAAAACATTGCAAAATATGTTGAAAGAATCAAAGCAAGTGTAAGTGCAATTAGAGCTTGTGGAGGAACAATCTCAGATGAAACTGTTATAAGTAAGGTACTCAGAACATTACTCCCTATCTATGCAATAAGAGTATCAGCTATTCAAGAAAGAAGATGTGAAACAAACCACAATATAACTTTGGATGCTTTAGTTGGAAGATTGACAGCCTTTGAATTAGACAACTATGACAACTATGTTCCTAGTTCCAAAAATATTGAATCAGCATTTGAGGCCAAGGTTTCACTAAAGAAGAACAAGAAAATTAAAGAAGTTCAGTCAGAAAGTGAAGAAGTATCAGAAGAAAGTTCTGATAGTGATCTTGAAATTGTAGAAGCATTACTTGCAAAGAAGTACTCTAAAGGGAAAGCTAAATATAAAGGTAAAACTCCTTTAATCTATTTTTCATGTGAAGAAATTGGACATATTGCAGCTAGGTGCCCAAACAAGCAAGTCAAGGAAGAGAAGAGAAGTCACAAGTACTATGGCAAAAACAATTTCAAATCATTCAAGGATAAAGGTAAGAAAACATGTTTTATGGCTAAAGATTCTGATGATAGTGAAGAAGAAATTGTCTTTATTGCTATAAAAGATGAATTTGATGATGATGAAGATAAGATGGCACTTATTTCTCATATAAGCAAAGATGATATATGGATAATAGACAGCAGATGTTCACACCACATGACTGGTGACAAGACAAAATTTGAATATGTAGAAGACTATGATAGTGGCAATGTAAGATTTGGAAATAATGAACCTTGTTGTATAAAAGGAAAAGGAAGAATCTCATTAACCAAAGAACTCATATGTGATAATGCTTATTGGGTTGAAGGACTAAAACATAATCTTCTAAGTGTAGCATAGCTAATCAACACTGGTTTCAAGGTTGAATTCATGAATGATCAAGCAAGACTGCTGGATGAAAAAGGAAAACTCATTGGATCAGGCAAACAAACAAAAGGTAACTTATTTTATCTTGATCTCAGTGAATATTCATGCTTTATTGCTCAAATTGAAGAAAGTTGGCTATGGCACAAAAGGTTATGTCATGTGAATTTTGATAACATGATAAAAATAAGCAAATTCAAGAAGGTTAGAGGCATTCCTACTTTGAAGAAACCTGATACTGGTCTATGTAAGAATTGTCAGATTGGAAAAATGAGTAAAACTAGTTTCAAGAGTAAGAACTATCAGTCTAAAGAAATTTTGGAAATTGTGCATACTGATTTATGTGGACCTATTGGAATACAAAGCTATACTGGAGATAAATTCTTTATTCTTTTCGTTGATGATTATTCTAGAATGATGACTGTTATGTATTTAAGAGAAAAATCAGAAGCATTTGAAAAGTTCAAATGGTACTTAGCAAGAGTGGAAAAGGAAACAGGGAAAAGATTGAAATGCTTAAGATCAGACAGAGGTGGTGAATTCATCTCCCATGATTTTAACAACTTTTTCATTGAAAGAGGAATCAAAAGACAGGTATCAGCTCCTAGAACTCCTGAGCAGAATGGAATAGCAAAAAGAAGAAACAGATCTATTATGGATTGTGCAAGGACTCTAATGATAGAAAAGAACATCGCTATAAAGTACTGGAAGGAAGCTATCAGCGCTGCAGTTCATACCTTGAACCGAGTACAATTGAAGAAAGACACATTCAAAACTCCTTATGAATTATGGTATGGCTATAAACCCAATGTAAGTTACATGAAAATATTTGGTAGCAAGTGTTATATCTTAAAAGAATCCAGAAGAAATAAATTTGATGTGAAAAGTGATGAAGGAATATTCCTAGGATATTCTAGCAAAAGCAAGGCATACAAATGTCTGAACTTATCTACTCACAAAGTCATAGAAAGTATACATGTAAAATTTGATGAGTTTGCAGAAAAGACTGAAGAAGAAAGCAAAAGTGAACTTGAGAACTACAGAAGATTTGTTTACATTGAACCTGAAACATTGGCAGACACAACTATCAATGAGGAAACTATATCTACCGAGCCGAGCACAGTTACCGAGTCACAAATTGAGTCACAAGAAGAAGTTCAAAATGAGTCACAGGAAGAAATTCAGACCGAGTCTCAGCCTGAAGTTACCGAGCAAATATCTATTGAGCCTGAGCAACCTGAAGAAGAGATCCTAGAAGACAACATCATGAATCATTCAAAAAGCAAGGAACCTATACTAGCCAAATATGTCAGAAGACATCATACACCAGATCAAATTATTGGAAACAAATCAGATGGTACTATGACAAGAAGCAAGCTAAAAGGTACATGTCTGCTTACTGACTTTGAACCTAGAAATATCAAAGATGCATTGGAAAATGAAAGTTGGATTGAAGCAATGAATGAAGAATTAGAACAAATACAAAAGAACAAAACATGGACTCTTGTACCTAGACCTAAAGATAAGAATGTAATTGGAACAAAATGGGTATTCAGGAATAAGCTAAATGAAGATGGTCAAGTGTCTAGAAACAAAGCTAGACTGGTATGTAAAGGTTATTCTCAAGAAGAAGGTATAGATTATGGAGAAACTTTTGCTCCTATTGCAAGATTAGAAGGTGTAAGAACTCTACTTGCTTATGCAGCACACAAAGGATTTAAGGTATATCAGATGGATATAAAATCTGCATTTCTCAATGGAATTCTTGATGAAGAAGTCTACATTGAACAACCTAAAGGTTTTGTTGATCCAGATAAAAAGGACATGGTCTGCAGGTTACACAAAGCATTGTATGGTTTGAAACAAGCTCCTAGAGCATGGTATGAAACACTCCATAACTATTTGATTCAGATTAATTTCAAAAGAGCCAATGATAACAGCAATCTATATATTAAAGAAGGACCGGATGACAAAATTGTATTGGCAAAAATATTTGTAGATGATACTATATTTACAGGGAATGAGGATCAGTGCAAAGAATTTTCAGAGAAAATGAACAAAGAATTTGAAATGTCTATGTTTGGATTAATAAAATTCTTTGTTGGTCTTCAAATTCAGCAAAGCAAGAATGGTCTATACATTACTCAATCTAAATACATTAAGGAAATACTTAAGAAGTTTGGTATGGAAGATTCAAAACCAGTTGGTACACCCATGTGTACTGGACTGAAACTTACCAAAAATGATGATTCAAAAGAAGTTGATCAGACCCTATACCGATCTATGATTGGAAAATTACAGTATGTAGTACATACAAGACCTGATATTGCCTTAGCAATCGGTATAGTAGCTAGATTCTCAACAAAACCTAAGGAAAATCATATGATGGCAATCAAAAGAATCTTAAGATACTTAAGAGGAACTGAAGAATATGGTTTGTGGTATAAATTTGGAGGCAATCTAGACTTAAAAGTGTTTACTGATGCTGATTGGGCAGGGAACATTGATGACAGAAAAAGCACAAGTGGTGGAGCATTTTTTCTTGGAAAAAGACTGGTATCCTGGACTAGTAAAAAGCAAAATTGCACATCTCAATCCATAGCTAAAGCAGAATATGTTGCTGCTGCAGTAAACTATTCAAATACTGTTTGGTTTAAATAGTTATTAGAAGGTATGAAGGTTGAAATCAAAGAACCAGTTGTTATATTTTGTGACAATACCAGTGCAATAAACATTTCGAAGAATCCAGTGATGCATTCCAAAACCAAGCACATTGCTATTAAATATCACTTTGTCAGAGAATTGGTGCAGGACAAGGAAATCAGATTAGAATATATTCATACAAAAGAATAGATTGCAGACATTTTTACCAAACCATTACCTAAGGATGCATTTGTGTATCTAAGAGGTAAGTTAGGGGTCATTTCCCTATCCGAGGCTCACTAAATACAATTTTAGTGATGCATCAACCAGAACATGATTGAAAATCAACCAATTGATGCAGCATATTCAAGGAATCATTGCATATGAATCAGTACTTGAGGTACATTAATTTACACCGGTAATATGTGAATTATCTTTGGCATGTGTTGTCAAAGAGGGAGTGTTTGCTATGTCTTTGCTATTACTTCAAGAAATTTTCAATAGTCAGAAGGAAGAATTTTCAGGATAAAGGAAGTTTGCTGACAGAGGGAGATTTGAATCTGAACCGAGCTAATTCTTTCAAATTTCTTATGCTATGACATATTGTGTTGCCATCAATGCCAAAGAGGGAGATTGTTGGAAACAATTGTCTAAAATTGCTACTCAAATTATGTATTGTCTTTGATGTCACACAATGTCATAGTCTGCAGCAACCAGTTCCTATCGAGCTCAGTCGGTCTGCCAGACAGGAAGATTAGTGCTTACCAAGTCCACTCGGTTATCAAAGAAAATTAGTGTCTACCCAATCCACTCGGTTATCAAAGAAAATTTAGCATTTACCGAGTTCAGTCGGTCGTCAAAGAAAATTCAGTGTTTACCGAGTTCAGTCGGTCGTCAAAGGAAATTCAGTGTTTACCGAGTTCAGTCGGTCGTCAAAGGAAATTTAGTGTTTATCGAGTTTAGTCAGTTATCAAAGGTAAAGGATTATCGGTGTTTACCGAGTTCCCTCGATCTCTGAAAGATTGTAGAAAGTTATGGTCACCAAGCACTGTCGGCCCTTGAAGGATTTTTGCAAATAGAGTTTGCTTAATTCAGCCGACTGTTATACTAAATAATGTCGATTTGACAAATCTAAAATCATATAAATAAAAGGTCAAATGTGAAAAATAAATAAGAAATACAGCAGAAGATTTATAGAAGAAAGACAGGAAAGGTGTGTGCAAATTTATGAAGGATGTTCAGATATCCTTAAGGTGCAGCAGAGATTTATTCGATCAGGAAGGATCACACTTATGCAGAACAGAGATCTGTAATCAGCAAGGCAGTTGCATTATTATACAGGTCATTTTCATTGTTACCTTCTTATCATTGTAACAGTGAATTCTAAATCTCTTAACCGAGTTGGTTTAACAACCATATTGTAAATCCTCTAACAAGGTGACAATTCCATTGAATTGTTTTCAAGACCTCTTACCAGGCCACTCCTAGCAGGGTGATTAAATCCTCTAACAAGGTCACACCTAACAGTGTGTTTTGTAACCTTTTACCGGGTTGGCTTCTAACCGGGCATCACTTCAGAAAAGTGAAAATCAGTAGCTAGATACATTGGTGGTTTTTCCCATATTGGGTTTCCACATTAAATCTTGTGTCTCTTATGTTCTTAATTGCTATCTTAATCATACACTAGTGCTGATGAATATCTAAAAGATAATTTTGCTAATACTTTCTGCATCTTCAAAGTTACTGCAATCTATTTACCGAGTGGTAAAACAGATAACATACTTTAAGATATCCTAAGGGATCTGGAAAGAAATAATTGTGAAATGTTTTATGGTTGACTGATTCACCCCCCCCTCTCAGTCACTTCATCCATATTCCATCAGAAATATAGTTGTCATGGCTCTTTGATAGGTCGCTCTAGCATTCTTGAGACCAAAGGGCATAACATTCCAGTAGAATGTCCCCTATACACATGTAAATATCATCTTGTCTTGATCTTCTAGTGCTATCTTTATTTGATTATAACCACTAAACCCATCCATAAGTGAGAACATTGAATGTCCTATTGTTAGGTCTATGATGGCGTCTATGCTTGGTAGAGGAAAATCATCTTTAGGACATGTAAGATTAAGATCTCTAAAATCTGTGCAAATTCTGATGGATTTATCTACTTTGGAAACTGGCACGATGTTTGAAATCCACTCGGCATAGTCAATGGCTCTTATAAACCCTACTTTCAATAATTTTTCCAACTCCACTTTTACAAGTAAAGCTATGTGTGGATGCATCTTTCTTAGTTTTTGCTTAACCGGTCTTACTCCTTTGATATTCAAATGATGCATGATTAAATTCAGATCTAATCTAGGAATATCATCATACAACCATGCAAAATTGATTTGTTTTTCTTTGAAAATTTTGATGAAATCCTTTCTTTCCTCACTAGATAGGGATGTTGCTAAGTGTATGATTCTTGGCTCTGATTCTGACCCAATTTTTACTTTCTATGTTGGTTCAATTAAGATAGGTGACCTTTCTTCATAGTTCTCGAGAAAAGTATCCAACCTTTCTTCCTTAGGTGCCTCTATTGGGTTTTCACCTTCAGAAATGTTCTTTGTTTCTTTTTCTTTTTTATTTAATGTTGCCACAATGTGGTTTTCAACATTAAATTCTTTCCATTTTTTATTTATTTTATTTGTTTTTTTTTACTTTTTTCCGAACTGAAAGGTTGAATACTCCCCTTTGTCACTTTGTCCTAATATTCCATGGTAGAAGAAGGCTCAACCGCATTAAGATATTGGGACATCAAGTTATCATTCAAGAATGTAGGGAGCATGGTAGGTTCAATGGAATCCCATTCATTTAGTTAGGGATAGATAAGGGTCAAGGGATCAATGTTTTGGTTTGGTTCAATAGGGTTTAAGGACATGACCTCATTTGAAGGTTCAAACATCGTATCACTTAAGTATATGATATGTGCCTCTTTGAGATACTCTAGAGAACTAGGGTCAAAATCTTCCTCACTAGAATCCTCCAAGGTTTATGTTGGGTAAAAATCTCTTGGATTAAACCTAGGGTTAGATTCCACTATAGTAGGTCTCCATGTTGGAACATAAGGCTCTCCTACCCATTGATTTCTTTCACTTTCTTGAATTGGTACATTATCTAAGAACTTAAAGCTTGATTCTGATTTGATTCTGAGACTTGTTCTTTTCCCTTTCTAGGAGTATAGGTATGGATGACATAAACTTCTTTATCTTGACATGACTCACTTGAAAATGAGTCCCATTCCCAATTGTTTGAATCCTCATCACTTTGGGAACCTAGTTGTAAGATTTGGTCATAAACCAAGGGCTATTTATTTTGAGTGTACCCTTGTTCTAGGTACCCTAATCCAGTCTTCTCTTTACTATCTCTCCATTGCATTTCAATAAGTTCTATTAATCCTTCATTTCTTGTACCTAAAGGCCCTTGTCCTTTCTATCCCATTTTCTGCATGATTTGAAATCCTTTGCCATATTGGTGGGTGGGAATGCTTGTATTTTGAATGTGATTTTTATGTGTACTTGATTCCTCATCTTTATATAGCCAATTTAAGATTTCATTATCTTCCTCATCCATGGATGAAGAATTTCTTGCCCTCACAAAGTGGTCATTATATTTATAAGGTAGATTGGATGGTCTTCCATGGGATTTTGGAGATAATGGTAGATCCATCATGGATAAGGAATATTCACCTAAACCCTTTTGTTTGATTTGACATTTCTTTTCAAAATTATTCATCATATGATCCATTTTTTTATAATGGGCATCTTTGGTGTAGATTTGAACAGATCTTTCTTGGTCTTCCTTTTGTTTCTCAAGAGCACTTTCCTCACTAACCTTCTCTTTTCCTTTTGTCGATGTAGTTAGGTTAGTTGGACTTTGATTATTTTCAACAACAATTTATTTTTCTTCTTTTTCTTTTCCTTTCAAGGATGAAAGATCTTTTGAACTTTTTCCTTTCTCTATTCTTTGGGAAATAAACCCTTCTGCATTATGTGGGACTAAGGAGTTATTAATAGGCTTCATGTTATTACAATATTGGAAGGGGTTCAAATCCCCACTTACCATGAATTCTTGTCCTAGGTAGGGAAATTTGAGACATTGATGGTAGGTTAAAGGTACAGCTTGCATTTCATGGATCCATGACCTTCCTAATAGGATATTGTAAGTCAATTTTAGGTCAAGGACTTGGAAAATAGTCTCTTTCTGCATTGGACCAACTCAAATAAGAAGTACTATGACACCTTTGGAAGCTCTTTATTCATGATCGTAGGCTTTTATGGTTATCTTTTTCTTTGGGTCAATAGCCTCCTCATAAAATCCTAAGGTTTGAACCAAGTTTAAGGTACAAATGTTCAAGTCATCTCCCCCATCAATGAGGACTCTTTTCACTCTATGCTTGTGAATTAGGACCTCTATATGAAAAGGCAAATTTTGTGGGTGGTTTAAAGACATATCATCTTGTTCTGAAAAGGATAAACAATGGGGTGCAACAAGATGGCCTACCATGTTTTGGAATTTACCCACATCTAAATTTAAAGGCACATTGGTCTCCACTAAGGATTTTTCTAGAATCTCCTTATGAGTTGGTGAAAGCTTGAGTAATTCTAGAATAGAGATTTGAGAAGGGGTTCTTTGCAATTGATCTACCAAATTATATTATTTTAAAGATGAATATGAGGTCTGGTTTGGTAAGACAACTCTTGGAGCACCTCCTGGTAAGGTAATCTTTGATGCTTTCCCCCTAGTTACAACATTAGATGTTGCTTCTTTAGGCTTTTATTTCAACACAATTACATTTATAGTGTTTTCATCACTTCTTAGAGTATTGATGGTGTTATCATAAGTATGAGCAAAGTTGACCTTCTCATTACCTCTTTTGTTGTTAGGATTGATATTTGATGATTCCCCTTTTTCATGATTTAAGAAAGGGTTTTTGATATGGTCTTCATTATTTTGAGGCCCTTCCACTTTTATTGTTCCATCATCAATTAGGTCTTGGACAAGATGTTTCAATTTCATGCACTCATTTGTTTTATGTCCCTTGTTGTGATGGTATTCACAGTGATGAGAATCATTCCACCAATTAGGCTTGACTTGGGGTTCATATAGTCGTGATTCAGGTAAGGTAATGAGTTTATTAGCCACAAAAGTCCTTAATGCATTTTCTAAAGGTTCACCTAAAGAGGTGAATTTTCTCTTTTGATATGTGGAAAAGAAAGGCTTAGGTTTAGTGACATTGGAGTTATTAAAGGGATAATATTGTTGTTAGCATTGTTGTTGTTGTTGTTGGGATTACTATTATTGTAAGGGGCTTTGGTTGTTTGATTGACATTATATGTTGAATTCACCCCACTTGATAAGTTAAAGGGAGTAGCCTTTAAGTTGTGTGCTTCCACAACTCCATTATTCAGAAGATTTTTATTATTATCTTCCAAACATAGTCTTGGTTTGTCATTGTGATTGTTGGCTCCTTTATTATTGTTATAATTAGATAAGTTATGATAGTTTTGATTACGTAAAAGTAGGTTTTGAAAGGACCCGAAACCTTTTACATCAAGATTACAAGATATGCATTAAAGCTCCAATAAAACTTGTGCATCAGCACAAAAAAAAAGCCACACACATGAGTCCAAACACAAAAAGAACAGGCAGAAAAGAAAAGGATAGCAAAAAGACAATAGGAAAATAACCTGCTAGCTAAATACAATTCATAATTTATGCCACCTGATCAACCAGCATCTGCATGTTAGCTGCGGACACTTTTAGTTCTTCAATGTCATTATTTTTATCATCCTCCAGCTTCCTGAACCTGGATCTAGTTCTCCTACTGGGACCTTGATCATCTTTGACCTCAGTTATCACCTGCTCCCCTTTTCCCTGGTCCAACTTGTCCACCAATATTTTCACATGCTCATTTGACACCTTTAGGATAGAAAGGCTCTGCTCTGTAATATTCCCAACCATTTTCTCTAGCTTGTCGATTCTATTTTCCATAATCTCAATCCTTTTTTTCAACCCTTCACCACTTTCAATTTTTTCTTCCATAGCAATGATTCTGTCATTAAAGACAATGAGCCCCTCAGCCCTTCTGATAGCCTCAATGAGCTCATCAATAGTTTGGCTCATGGTTTTCTCCCCCAAATTCATTTTAATAAGGACCCCAGTCTCTTTTTGGAGCTGATGGATATGAGACTTCATAGTTGTGATGTCATTTTTCATTATGCTAAGGGTAGTCAAAAAAGCCAAACAACCCATATTCTCAAAATCCATGTTCCCTCCCTCCATCTTCTCCTTGGAACTCTCCACCTTATCCTTCCCCATGTTGACCATGTCCTTCTCCTACCCATCCTTCTCATTGTTTATCACATCCTGGGCAACATCATGCAAAATATTGTCCTCAACCAAAACATTTTGTTCTAGCCCCAAACTCTCTTCCACAGCTGGGTCATTCTCCACCTGGTCTTCCTGATTGTCAAGACTCTTCTCCTAAGAAGAAGAACCCTCATTAGAGGAAATGAAGACCCTCTTAGCACTTTTCTTCTTCCCCTATTTCTCTTTGGTACTCTTTCCAATGGGCTCCATTTTTTTCTTATCCTGCTTCTTGATACTTTCCTCCCTACTCTCCTCTTCCTCCATATCCATCTCCATAACTGAGTCCTCCATCTTAATCTTCTTCTTCTTTCTTTTGGGACTAGACTCCTGATACTCCTTAAAATCACCCTCATCATCCTTAGTATCCTCCATGAAGGGTTCCTCTGACTCTTTCCCGTTAGTGTCATAGTCCTCAAGGGCTTTCCTTTCCAATCAGGGCCTCTCCACCTTCTTTGATTTCAAAACCTCATAAATGAGGACCATAAGCCCTTCGTGATAGGCATGATCACCTTTCAGATCCCTCTACCAACTGAAGATAGAAGCATTCAAAGAGCTTAAAAGGTAAAAGGGGAAGTTGATTTTCACCCCATGCCTAAAATTATTTAGTAAAATCAAATGATGGTTGTAAATTTTGGTATAATGACCAAGCGTGATGTAGCTTATAATCACAAAAAGAACCAGATGCCATGGCTTGGAAATACTTTTAGGATTAAAGTAAGATTTGTCAACCTTTACCATATGCTTCCTCTCCTACTCCATTAGCGCAAAAGCCTCCAATGCTTTATCTAAGATCTTCTTATCCCTGTAGAATTTGATACCATCAATCCTCAGACCCATCACCTCTACAATTATCTCCTTAGTTACCTCCATGCTCTACGTACCCACCATGACTTTCCCCTTGTTCCAGGTTTTAAAGAAATTATTGGTCATGACCACTTTCCCACCATGTAGCTTCTCCATGTAAACCGCAAGACCCCTATCTTTAACTATCTTCCACACCTCCTGGTTCTGGCTCCATTCACTACAATTCCCCAGCTCGCATCTTTTCTTCTTGCCTCACATAGCTCTGTAATAGTCTAGAAAACCTTTCTCAAATTTTATCATAGTTCTCCTCAAATTTTTCTTAAAGTTCTAATAAAACCCTCTGTTACTACAAATGACCCATAAATCGTGCCAAATGACCTCAATAATCATCTCGAAAACACCCCATTGTCCTTCATAATCTTCACAAAAAATTTTGCAATCAATACTCATTAATAGGCTCTTCATTTAGAATGTGTTGCTTTCTATACACTTGATCCTTTTTTATTAATGATATCCCTTCAAAAGGGAGGGCAGAACCATCATCCCACTTAATATCCATGTGGCTTTTACAAGCCACATTTGCAGCCCAGTCAGCCACCGAATTGGCCTCCCTAAAGTTATGTGTGATCATACACTCATCAAAGGAGTCTATAATGTGTTTAGCCTTGCTAATAACATTGGCTATTTTCCATGAGGGGGTCATAGTATTATTAATACATTTGATAATATTTAGGGAGTCCCCTTCAACCCAAACCTTTCTATAGTTTTTCCTTTTAGCTAACATCAAACCATAAAGAGCAGTGTTAGCCTCAGCAACATGGTTAGTGTTACAACCTATAGGAATGGCCTTGGCCCCTTTGCAATTCCCATAATCATGATTGTTATTAGTGTTGGTATAGGTTTAGTATCTTTGAATAACTTTATTTCCCCTCTTTTAACCAACACTTCTTCAATCTTGATCCCATTTTCAATAAGCTTTTCAAAAGTAGGGGGACATTGAAGTTGGAGCCTATAATTCATCTCCACATTTAGGTTATTCATAAATATCTCCATTTTTTCCTTGTCAGGTATGCTTCATGGATATCTTGTGAAAATTGCTCTCCACCTTTGAAGAAACCCTAGGAAAGATTCACCATCTCATTGTTTAGTATCACATAGGTTAAGCATGGTAATCTCATGCTCAATGTTGTAGGAATATTGGGTTACGAATTTGGAGGCTAATTTCTCAAATGTCTTTATCCCTTGCAGAAGTTTTGAGAACCATTCCATGGCTTGACCTCCTAAACTTCTTGGAAAAAGTCTCATTAGATAAGTTGTATCATGTATGAATTTGATACTTAGAGCACAAAACTCTCTAAGGTGGTCTTCTGGGTCTAATTTACCCATATATTTTTCATATTTTGGAAAGACCACATTTATTGGGAAAGGTTCCATAACTAAGCTTTTATCAAAAGGAAATGGGCACAAGGCCTCATTGGAAAATAGCTTAGGTTCAGTTACCTTCTTCATTAGGTCGATCTGGGCTTAGAACATTTTTAGTTGTTTACTCATCACACCCATCAGATTATCATCTTCCTTGTCTTTCTTAAGTTGATCAATGTCATAATCATGTGGAAGTTTCACCCCTGCTTGGGCTAAATTTAGGAAATATCTTTCCCTATCTCTTTATATTAGCTTGTCCATTGTTAGAATAACTAAGAGGGGGGGTGAATCTGTTAGATCAGTTATCTTACAATCCCAAATACACATATGTACCTTACAAAACAATTCCAACAAATTATGCAGCTTTGTAACATAAAATATCAATTTGTTTGTCCACTTTACTGATTACCAGTAATTATCCAACTGTGATTACCGACTAAATCAAATATGTAGTATGTAAAGTATGATAGCAAAACAATCATTATAAATAACACATAACACAATGATTTAACGTGGAAACCCTGCTAAGGGAAAAAACACCTGGGACTGGTAACCCAAAATAACTCACTCTTCTAAAGTGAGCTCAATAAAGAGCCAACCCTGTTAAAGGTTACAATGCACACTGTTAGGTGTGACTTGGTTAGAGGATTTATCACTAACAGTTAACTTTTGACCAGCATTCACTATGGGGTCAACAAGATAACACTTTACATTCAACAAATGTCATAAGGAAATACAATAAGACTGTTAAGGCACTTGGTTAAGAGATTTTTTGAATCAATGGTTAAACTGATACAATACTAATCTGATTCAAATATAACTCAATTACAAAAAATTCAGATCTATGCTAAGCTCATAAAATCCTCTGATCATTAATCAATTTCACTTCCTCAATATTTCTCAACTTACTTTCACTCAATAAATAGTTCTCTAATGCTTGGTAATGTTGTTGATCAGTATTATGTTGTCATTGATGTCAACTAGTTTGACAGCACTTATCTTGTAAGTTACTATACTGAGACATCTGAAGAAAGGTGAAAGAGATGAAGAACAGAGAAATCTACATGGAGAAAGATGTACATGATAGATGAGGATAAAGAACACATTGAGTAACTTTTTGATGATTCTATGACTTGATGATATTGACTTTATTATGTTTCATTCATCTATGATGAAGTATAGAGCTAAAAGACACAAAGTAGTGTTGTCGGTAAATGAAGCATTTCTAGTATACACCGATGAAGTGTAGTGTATACCAATCATAGTATTAATCGATCAGTGTTCACCGATGCATTTCTTTGTTAACCAAGTGGAATAGAATGAATTAAATGATTAGTTTAGCCGATAAGATTGATGAGTTGGCAAGAGTATAACATCGAGGTAATAGATAATGTTTGTTACACAAATCGACGACTAACGAAATTCAAGAAAGATCTAACGGAGAAGATTGAAATGTGTTATTGACACAAGTACTGAGAAATTTTGAAGCAACAAAATCTATGAATGTGGTTAAGCGGCAAAATCTAATGGTGGAGAAGAAAATGATTTACTCATCTATATAAGATAACAGAATTTATTTATGAAGAATGCTGAAAGAAGAAGAAGCTGCAAGAATATCATGTGAACAAGGTTTTCATGCATTCTGATCATACAAGTTAGTAAGAACCGAGCTGCAGAACAATTACCGAGCTACAAAGAGCAATTATCGATGGACAGTAAGTTGATACAGTATTGAATCTGAAGTGAAATATTGATCAGAAGGATTTGTATGGACTAAATATTGATCTGTAATCTGCAATTGAAGTTGTATTAAGGTAGGTCATTTACTGTTACATATTTAACCATTGTATATAGTCAAAATCTCTTAACCGAGTGGACTCTGAAAGTCTTATGATGTATCATTCATAGAATGAACATTGTAATCATGTCAACCCCATAGTGAATGCTGGTTGGATGATAACTTCTAGTCTAAAATCCTCTAACAAGGTCACACCTGATAGTGTGTTTGTAACCTTTAACAGGGTTGGGTCTTAACCGACCTCACTTCAGAAGAGTGAACAATTTTGGGTTGCCGGTCCCAGGTGGTTTTTCCCTTTACAAGGTTTCCACATTAAATCTCATGTGTTATGTGTTGATTGTGATATTTGTTTTTTATCATTATTTACATGTTACATGTTAGATTTGATCGGTAAACTATTATAGTATTAGACTGGTAATCAGTAAAAGCACAGACAGTGAAAGTATTTATTGTTTACCGATGAGCAAAAATTGAAGAAATAGTTTTGAATTATACATTTTGTTTTGGGACACTAGATAACTAATTCACCCCCCTCTCAGTTATTCTAACAAATGTCTGCATCTTAGTTCTTTCAATAACTAGTTTGATCAGGCATGCATAAATACAGTCTTCATGCGAAATCTTTGTAGTCTCCTTCTTTATGGCATATTTCAATAATGAAACTCATATCTCTTATATAGACAAGTAAATCATTTTTATATCAACCATTAGATTTTTCCTCTTAATCTTCTTCATCCATTTTGTCGCTTAAACCTTCCTTGGAAGATGTGTCATTAACATGTTTCAATCTCATCCTTTAGATCATCTCTGAATTTTTTCAATCGTGGATCTCATAACTAACTTTATCCTTAACCTCTAAATCATAACAATTTCTAGCTCATCAAATTCAGTCGGCTGCTCTTAGCATTTAATGTTTTCATCCATACCTGGTTAATATAGAAATGCATTGGTGATAACTAGCTCAGTTATACTATCACTCGGTATACACTACACTAGCTCGGTGTAAATAGAAATCTTCAATTACCGACCACATTGACTTGTTCAATTTTGAATCTCTTATTCATAATAGATTAATGTAACATGCTCAAGTCAACAATATAAATTCATAGACTCATCAATGAGTTACCCAATGTTTACCTTATCCTTATCTGTCATATCCATCTTTTCCTTATGTAGATATCTCAGTTCTTCATCTTTTCTTCCTTCCACAGATGTTTAGATGTTTGTAACTAACATGATAAGTACTGTCAAAACTAGTTGACATCAATGACAACATATTGACTAATTTGATCATCTTACATATCATTTCAGTAGCTTGTATATCTCTAATCATTATTCCTTCAGTCTATTAGATATTCAATCAGTTGTAGTTCATAAATCTCTCCCTTTGGTATTAATGGAAACATAAGCAATGTGAAAATATTCCATACACATACCAAAAATGTATTCTACAATTATGTAAGTATATGTTTTAGTTTGGTAAGATCTCCCTAGCTTGATATTTAATATGTTTAATCACTACAAAAAAAAACAACATTACATGCAGACTCTCTCTATGGATTTGATCTTTTCAGTTCTCAATATGAAGTCTCTCTCCTTGTTTGTGTTCTCACTAACTAATTTTCCATATTCATTCTCTCTCCCTTTGACAAAAATGCCAAAGAAAATATACAAATAGCTCTTTAGCAGCCAAGTAATTCTCTATTGTTTGGTTCATATCAATCAGTCAGGTGCCTTCAGTGTACTGATAAACAAATTTTTGTTCCAACTTCTACAATCTTTCACAACCTTAGAAAAAACTAAAGTGTGAGCTATGTGCATCAACATGAATGATCTTCTGATAAGTATAGGTTGATGCAACCTCCTGATCACCTCAGTGACCGATAGACAGGGGACGGACCCCAAGTCTAGTCCTCAAATATTCAAATGTGTCCTTCGATAAGGGTTTGGTAAATATATCAACAAGTTGTTATTTAGATGTTACAAATTCCAGTTTCACCTACTTCTCTTGAACTTTTTCCCTTAAGTAGTGATACTTAATAGATATATGCTTTGTTTTTTAATGCATCACAGGATTCTTGGAAATATTTATAGCACTAGTGTTGTCACAATATATAATCACACGTTTAGTGATTACCTCATTCATTCCTTCCAACACTTATTTAATCCAATCAATATGTGAACAATTTGTAGCTGCAAAAACATAAAATGCTTCAGCAATAGACTGAGAAATGCATGCTTGTTTCTTGCTTATCCAAGTCACAACCCTTTCTCCTAAAAAGATTGCTCCATTAGTTGTGCTCTTATGATCATCTATGTTTCCAACCCAATCTGCATCAGTGTAAACTCAGAGTTCAAATTTTCCTTCCAATGTGTACAATAAACCATAGTCTTTTATCTTCTTCAAGTATCTCAAAATTCTTTTAACTGAAACCATATGTGAATCTTTAGGATTGGCAAAAAAATTTGCCTCAATCCTAACTGCATGTGCAATATCAGGCCTACTGTGTACAACATACATCATTTTACCAATCATAGACTGGTACATAGTCTAATTTAATTCTGTAGATTCATCACCCTTTGTCAACTTACATCCAATTACCATCGGTGTTCCTACCAGTTTTGCATCTTCCATGCCAAAAAAAATTAACACTTCTTTAATGTATTTTGATTGAATGATGAAAATCCCATCATTCTATTATATAATCTACAAACCTAGAAATAATTTAATCTCTCCAAACATAGACATCTCAAATTCCTTTCTCATTTCATCAGCAAAAGATTTGCAAATCAGATCTTGTCCTCCAAAGTTTGTATCATCAACAAATATTTCAGCAATCAAAATATTAACATCAGATTCTCCTTTCATATACAAATTATTGTTTTCACTAGTTCTTACAAAGCCAATACTGATAAGATAAGCATGTAGTCTTTCATACCATTCCCTCAGTGTTTGCTTCAATACATACAAAGCTTTGTACAGTCTACATACCATGTTCTTTTGATTTGGATCAACAAAACCTTCTGGTTGTTCTTATACATAGACCTCCTCAAGAATTCCATTCAAAAAAGTTGATTTCACATCCATTTGATATACTTTGAATCCCTTATGTGTAGCATATGCAAGTAATATACAGACTCCTTCAAGTCTGGCAACAAGTGTAAAGGTTTCTCCATAATCAATACCTTCTTCTTGTGCATATCCCTTGCAAACAAGTCTTGCCTTATTCCTAGTGACCTCACCATTTTCATTTAAATTATTCCTGAAAATCCACTTAGTACCAATAACATTATTATCTTTCTTTCTAGGTACTAATGTCCATGTCTTATTCTTTTCAATCTATTCAATTTCCTCATTCATAGCATTGATCCATTCCTCATTTTCAAGTGCATCCCTAACATTCTTAGGTTCAAACTCATAATCTAAGCATGTGTTTTGTCTTAACTTACTTCAGGTCAACATGCTAGCTTTCTTATCTCCAATGATTTGATTCTTTGGATGGTGTCTTCTAAAAGATCTTGCTTGCGCTTGATCTCTTCTTTGCTCATCATTCGGTTCAGGTTCATTTTCCTGCTCGATAGCTTCTTCCTGATTCTCAATTTACATTTGCTAATTCTCGGTAGCATTTTATTGATGCTCAATAGAATTAGCTTGTGGCTTCAGTAGATAAGATGGATCTTCAACATAAGTAAACCTACCATACTCTTATGATTCCTTCATGCTTTCTTCATCATTCTTTTCAACAAACTCATCAACTCTTACATTAGCACTTTCTATCATTTTATTAGTAGCCTTGTTCAAACATTTGTAAGCTTTACTCTTAGTAGAATATCCTAAAAATATTCCTTCATCACCTTTAGAGTCAAATTTACCATTCCTATCATCTTTTAGAATATAACACTTACTACCAAAGATTCTAAAATAACTTACACTCGGTGTGTATCCAAACCATAACTTGTAAGGTGTCTTATTTGTGTCTTTCTTCAGTTGAACTCAGTTCAAGGTCTATACTGTTATGCTAACTACCTCTCTCTAGTACATTTGTGCAACATTTTTCTCAATCATCAATGTTCTAGCACAATCAACAATAGATCGGTTCCTCCTTTCAGCAATTCTATTCTGCTGCAGTGTTCTAGGTGCAAAAACCTGCCTTTTGATTCCATGCTCATTATAGAAATTAGTGAATTCATCAAAAACAAACTCACCTCCTCTATCAGACCTTAAGCATTTCAATTCTTTTCTGGTTTCTTTTTCAATTTTAGCCTTATACCATTTGAACAATTTGAATACCTCAGATTTTTCTTTCAAGAACATTACTATCATTAGTCTAGAATAGTCATCAACAAATAAAATAAAATATCTATCACCATAGTAGCTTTGATTTCTCATAGGACCACATAAGTCAGTGTGTACCAACTCCAAAATTCCTTTAGATGAATAGTCCTTACTTTTAAAACTAGATTTGGTCATCTTTCCTTTCTGACATTGATGGCACATAACATGGTCAGGTTTGGTTAGACTAGGAAATCCTCTAACTTTTCTCTTTCTACTAATCTTAATCATGTTATCAAAGTTTACATGACATAACCTCTTATGCCATAACCATGCATCTTCATTATTCACCAGTAAACAAGAACTTTTAGCATTGTCAAGATAGAATAAATTACCTTTTGATTGTCCTCATGTTCCGATAAGCTTTCCATTTTCATCATAAATTTTCACCTTCTTGTTTTCAAATGCAACTCGGTGACCTAAGTTATTCGGATGTGCTACACTCAAAAAATTGTAGTTAAGTCCTTTTACCCAATATGCATTATCACATCTAATTTTATCATTCAATAAAATAGACCCTTTTTCCTTTTACCATACAAGGTGTATCATTTCCCATTTTCACTGATCCTCCATTATAATGCTCAAGATGATCAAACTTATCTTCATCACCAGTCATGTGATGTGTACAACCACTATCAATGATCCAAGTATCATTCTTACTAACTTTATAAATAAGTGTTGTTTCTACATACATTTCCTCCTCTTCTAAATCATCTTTCATTGCAACAAATACTACTTCACTATCATCATCAGTGTCGGGGTCAGTGTCATCTTCTCCAACAAGGTAACATGCCTTTTTGTACGTATTTTTCAAACAAAGAAATCACAAATACATTTGTTCTTTTTAACCCTCTACACAAAAAGTGTTTGAATTTGTAAGGACGTTATCATGAGTTTTTCACGAAAAAGCACTTCAAGCAATCTACCTAGTTCACAAGTTGGTTTGTAAACATGGCTCTATAAGGTAGGCTTTGCTATTTTAACAAGTTATTTAATCAAGATTCCATTCAAAATGGACATTAAGTTTTCATCCCCCAAAAATTAGGAGGCTTCCCACCACTGGTATGTCAGAGTTTTGTGCAATCCCGAAGGACTACTCAAGGAAGTTTGAAAGCTTAATATCCTTTTGTCACACACTCCATTAAGGATGCATGAATTTTATTTTATAGTGGGTTGAATTTTTGCGGCAAAGGAAAAAGTATCGCACTTTGGGTTGTCCCTCTCACCGGCCTCATTAGGGCAAATCTCGGGAGGCGAGTCCACTAAAGATCTAGCATATTCATATTGAAAGCAATAAAAATGGAATTAAGAGATAGGTTATGGGAGTTTGATTCACCAAAAAGGTGAAGAGCATATCCCTATCTATTCTTGCTTCCCAAACACTATTAACAAGGTTCAATTACCAAAACCCACTAACTAATGGGAATTGAGTATTTCTATTCTTTTCCACAAACAAGGGGTTGTTTGATTTAGTGCTTGATTTTATCCTTTAAGCTTTTTGATTACTAGATTTGAGCAAAACTCACAAGGCCACAATTTAAAGAAAAATTGACCAAGTTTAGGCTTACCTTCAATCAAAGCTAGAAAAGGCTAGGGGCATTTTTTATCATTTTTCACTTATTTATGCTTACCTAGTTGCGATCGTTCCTTCCTTCTTTTTCCTTCTCCAACAAGTTAGTCAACACAAACAAGCACAATGAAGAAAAACAAGAACAAAATAGGAAATCTAACCTTATTTATCAAATTTGAGGCAAATTGATTAAGATAAGTAAATCTAATTTAATGAAGCAAATTTACATTTGTAGACTTCTAAAATTTTCAAATAATGTTCATATACCTCAACTTCTCGTTGTGAATTCTATAGAACTAGCTAAATGTTTGCAATATTCTCCTCTTTTATCTTTTTGGCCAAGACTTTTGCTTCACTATTAAATCTAGTCTCTGGCTTTTTGACTCTTTTATGACCAGTCATCCTACAAACACAGAAAAATCATTTTATGAATGTTAGATTCTATAAATTTGCAATTTAATTGAATGCGCAACAAAATCTATTAAATGTGTTGCTTAAATGATTGAAAGTTCTGTTAAAAGTATCAAATGAGTTGAAAAAAATATTAAAAGCACAGAAATAGAATTTAAATGCATTGTTTAAGTAAGCAAAGGTGTGTAAAGAAATCCTCCAAGGCACGGGAGAACAAATTGGAAGCGATGCAGAGTCAGGGCACACACGCTGAAAGAATTAAGACAAGAAAATAGAAAGATTAAATGTGTTGAAACTTTGTGTAAATGTGCACAACTTTGTCGTAGGAGCGTCATTTTAGACCTTGTATGCGCTGGAGAAAGTAGTGTACGCACTGGAGAAACCTGCAAAATAGAGAACAATAGAAGGATTTGCAAGAAAATTTCAACTTCTAAGAATTTAAAAATTAGTAAGGCCTAATGCCCCATGGTAGGTGCCATTTTGGTGTACTAGGATTAGTACCTTCATAGGGTTAGCTTTGTCAACTAAATCAAATAAGAACTAAATTACCACAAAAACCAATCTAATTAAGCTATTTAAAAGGCAAATGAGCACTCTATGGCTCTCTAATTGGGGATGCTAATGAAGAGCTCTCAACAAGCTCTCACTAGTGATAGTCCTAATATGAGAAAGTATGATAAAATAAGCTAAAACAAGTTAATTACAATTGAAAAAGAATATTTAGCTCCTAGATTTGCCTTTCTAGCTTAAAATTGCAAGAGGTTTGATGCTTCTCAGAAATTATGGATGATTATTGCTTGAATTATGCCTTGCTTTTATAGATTTTGGCAAGGGTAGGGGTGGAGTTGATTTGATCATGGTTTGATTTGGGTTAAGTCCATGGTTCCACCTTTGGAGACCATTTAAATATTTTGTCCTCAAAGCTTGGGACAAGAGGACAAAATGGGTGGACAAGATTCTTTCTCCCTATGGGTGGTGGAGATTCGATGTGAGCTTGATCCATGTGAGCTTGGTTCTCAAATCCTATTGGTTGATGCATTTTCCTCCCATTTGGTGGTTGAGGGAAAATAGGATTTATTTAATTGAATTTAATTAATATGTTTAGCCATGTGTACCCCTTGAATGGGTTAATTTGATTTAAATGAACTATGCAATTAATTAGATTAATTGCATAATTAATTGATTTAATTTGATTAATTTGGTTTTAATTGATTTTATGGCTTTTGATTTTTAATTAAATTTGAATTATGGCTTGATTGCAATTTTACTTTGATTTTAGCTTGATTTGATTTTATTGTCTTGATTTTTGCCTCGATTGCTCACTTGATTGTTCTTGTCCATTTTCAGGTGATTATAGTCCTTTTTTATAAGAAAGCAAAGCAAAGAGAGTTCCAAGTTGGTGATCGTGTTCTACTTTGGGATAAATGAAGAGAACCCAAAGGCATGCATGGGAAGTTTGATACTCTTTGGTGTGGTCCTTTCACGATCCATCAAATCTCTATCAAGAACAATTTCTTGTTCGCTTACCAAGATGGAACACCATTTTTGCTGCCCTATAGTGGACAACATCTGAAGTATTATTTTGAATAAGCTCCAGATAAGTACCATTGTACATACAAAGCCTAAGTCTTTGAGTCTTTTGTTTTTGAGTCTTTTGTGTCTTTTTGGTGTCTTTTTCTATTTGGTCACCTGACTCTATAGCCCAATGGAATGGAAGAAGGCACTTAGAGAACTTGATTCTACAATTCTTGTCATTTCCAAGGATGAACAAGAGACGTTCCCCAATCAAAGTTAGTTGTTGTTGTAAATTTTGTTTTAATAAAATTTATGACAACTATACAATAATTTAATCATGTTTTCAATTAAATTAGATTTGATTTTTAAACTCTAACTATTTTTATTAAATAAATAAATTTATTTATTTATTTAAAGGTTTTAATTTGTTTTATTTTTATTTTTATTTTTTGTTTAGTTTTATTTTATTCTATTGTTGTTTATTTTTTAATAATATATTATTAAAAATTCCAAAGTCACTTTTAGTCGGACCTTTCATACATAATTAAAATATATATAATGTTATTTTAAAATCCCAAATATATATTAAAATGGAACCTTTTGAGCATGTTACATATGCAATTACATGTAATATATAATGCAAAGGCTTTTAAGATTCATAAGATTCATAAAGGTTGGAGATTTTATATAGCATTGCACATATTTTAACATGTCAATACAAATGTAAACTCAAACAAAACCCTCGAGAATATAAGGAAGCCAGACATTGTTCATATCTTTGCATGTTTTAATACATATCAATAAAAATGTCAATCATTCAAAAAGTCCCAAAATTTTCTAAGTCATCAGAACTTTTAGAGTAAGTTACATATTTTATTGCAAATTGAATATGTAATGCTTAATGTTTGAAAAGTTCTTACTACATTAGTTTTCGAACATTTTCTTCAATATTGTATCTTTCTTTACATGTAAAAGTCGATGCAAATCATTTTGAAAACCCCACACCAAGCCTTAGAGTTGAGCTCTTGTGAAAATACCGAGTTTGAAGGATGAACTCCAAGCTTATAATCTGCCAAGCTCTAAAAATATAGAGATGACAGGAAGTCACTATTAATAAGTGGATTCTTTTGGTCATTTTTTATTTAGGACTCTTCCCAACCCTATATGACTCTTGTTTTACTACTCATATAAGAATTTACAGGTATGGGCATTCCATTCTTATATTTTTTGTTATTTATCTATACTTTTCTACATATTCATAGACATTTTTAGTCAAGAACATGTTTCATTTCCAATGGTTTTTATTTTTAATGGTTATTTTTATGAAAAATGTGACTGTATTTTCCCTTTTAATTATCATTTTTACCTTATTTGCAGTCATTTTTGCTCTTCAATGGTTTTCGTATGCCCTATGCTGGACATTTTCTGAGTTAGACTTCATTTTCCAGCTACAACTAGGGTTTTATGAATATGTTTTTTGTTAAAAATGTGATTTGTATTCATTTTTTGGTTCTTTTGAAGCCATATTCAGGGGTTTTTATTCTACAAATGCTTATCAAGTTTTTTTTCAAGACATCCAAAGAGAATTCTATGTGAATATTTCTATTTCACAATGTATTCATGGTCATGACAAAAGAATTGTTCAATTTTGGTTGAAGCAAAAACAAATAAATTCCTTCCAACTTGCATTCAACATAATGATGATGGAAAATATTCCCAATATACATGCCACCATTTCCAAAATAGTATTGAAAAATTGAATCCCTCATCCATATGCAGTCATTTCCATAAATTTCACATACATGTCATTATCTTGAGAGATTCAAAATTCCCTTTCATTTCCATGAAATAACAATTTGCAATAATATTTGGAAATAACTGCATATGCCTTACAAAAATCAGTATTTTTCATATTTACCATGAAGTTGCAACATTTTTTGTGTGTTTCCATATGCATATGTTTCTGAAATTCTAGTTGTGCAATTATTGTATGCTATGATGTTCCCAAATTTGGATTTCTAATCCTAACTGCAAAAACTACTACATGCAGCATTTCATGAAATTCAAAGTGTAACTGCCCCCAAAAGTTCCATTTCATGCTTACCCACATTTTGAATTTTGGGACTTTTAATACCAATTGCATATTTCATTACATGTCATTCCACATGTAATGCAAAATGTAATCACCTAAAAAATCCCCGATTACATTTATTGGCTTAATCCTTCTTTGTTCCTTAATTGGGAATTTTAGCAATTCCAAGTGTAAATTGGGGATTTTTTACTCTAGCCTTGTTGTTGGGTATTGAAATGGTACATAAAAAGGGACTCATAAATTTACATGCTCAAGGTGATGTTGAATTGGTAGTGTGTCAAGTTTTTAATAAATATCGAATAAGAAATGAGAGGTTAAGACACTACCACAACTTAGTGTGGGATTGCATCAAGCCATTTGATGCTTTCAACATCTTTGTAGTCCCAGGAGAGTACAATGGCATAGATGATTCTCTTGCCGCATCACCAACCTTGTTAATTCCTCACAAGGATTTTGTTGATCATCTTTATCAAATTGAGATGATTTTTTGACCAAGTGTTCTAGATAATTCAGATCATTGGAAAGTCTTCAATGATGAAAAGTAGATCATCAATTTCCTTGAGACAAAGGATAACTTTGATGAGCTATACTTTGAGGGAAGCAAGTCATCATCTAGAGAATCAGTCCCAGATATTGATCTTGAAACTAGAGAAGAATTCATTCAATTAAAGGGAAATAAAATTCCTAAAGGCTTAGTTTCTTTGGAGAAGCTATTTGACAAACATGACGGATATTTCAAAGAACAACAATAATCAAGGGCCAATTATACCATGGAATATGAAAAATACAACCTCAAATGAGAGGTTGATCCAAAAATGGTAAACATTGGAAAATGTTGCACTCTGGAGGAGAAGGATAAGTTCATTTCATTATTGTGCAAATACATGGATGTCTTTGCATATTCATATGATGACTTCAACTCTTTCTGTCCAAAGGTGATACAACATGAAATTCCCCTCAAGCTTGGTGTTATTCCATTCTAACCAAAGAAAAGGCAATATAATCCAAAGATCTCAGGGACAATAGTCTCTAAAATCTAGAAGATGCTAGATGCACAGATTATCTTTCCTATTCAGCATTCAATGTGGATGTAAAATATAGTCCTAGTGCATAAAAAGAATGGAGAAATTTGTATTTGTGTGGATTTAAGGAGCCTCAACCAGTTGTCACTAAAGGATAATTATCTACTACTAGTAATGGACCAAGTTTTCAAGATGGTGACAAGTTCTAAAATGTTGTCCATGCTTGATGGGTTTTTTGGTTACAGTTAGATTCAATTCAATGAAGAGGATCAACACAAGACTGCATTTATGATGCCATGTGGATACTGTTTCTTATCATACAATACCTTTTGGTCTCATCAATGCGGGAGAAACTTTTCAGCGAGTAATGAACCTTGCCTTTCAAGAAATTATTGATGAATTTATTGTTGTATATTTAGATTACTTGACTATATTTTCCAAGAAACAAAAAGATCATTTTTATCAACTTCAGCAAGTTCTCGAAAGATGAAGGTGACATGGTGTTTCTCTTAATACTAAGAAATTAGTTTTTGGTGTGATTGAAGGAAAAGCTTCTAGGACACATTATGTCAAAGGAAGGTATAAAGATTGATCCTGAAAGGGTAAAATCAATCCAAAGTCTTTTGCTTCCCTCAAGAAAAATAGTAGTTCATTCTTTCTTCGGAAAGGTAAATTTCTTGCGAAGGTTTTTTCCTAAATTCACTAAGAAAACTTGTCATATCGTGGATATGATGAAAGGTAAAAATATCTTTTGATGGAGTCTAGAAGGAAAAGTGCCATTTGCAGAGATCAAAGAAGCAATCACACAAGCTCCAATGTTAGTCTACCCAGATTACACAAAGGATTTCATCATGTATAGTTATGCTTCCGAGCATACTATGTCTGCAATTTTAATGCAAAGAAATGATTAAGGAGTTGAGTCTCCTATCTTGTATATGAGTTGTCATTTGAAAGCTCATAAGCTGAAATACACCAAAATGGAAAAGCATGCATTTTCTATTGTCAAGGTGGTAAATAATTTTAGCTTCTACATTATAAATTTACATGTCATTGCTTTGGTTCCAGATATGATAGCCAAGACAATTTTTACACAACAGGATTTGGTACTAAAAGAGGAAATTGGATAGCTAAGATCCAAGAATATGACATGGAGATTAAGCCCACAAAACTTATTCATGGAAAAATTTTATGTAAGCTTATGGCTGAAAATAAACCAACTGAAGTGGAAGTAGAAATTATGCAATCTCTTCTAACTATTTTTTTCGTTGGCACAATGGATGAGCGGTATTCTAATATCGCTCATTTTCTCACATATTGCGAGTGTCCTCCACATTTTTCATATAAAGAGAGAAGAAGTATTAAATTGAAGGCCACAAATTTTATACTTTGGAATAATGGTTTGTATAAGCGAGGCATAGATGGGACATTTCTTCTTTGTGTGGATAAAGCACAATAGGTACGATTGCTTGAATCTTTCACAAATTTGTGTGCGGTCATCATTTCTTTGCATCAGTCACAATGCATAAAATCATGAGGGAAAAGTATTATTAGCCCACCATGTTTTAAGATGCGTACCATTGGGTGCAAAAATACGAGTTGTGTCAACAATTTGTAGGAAAGCAAAAGATTGTTTCTCTATCATTAAAGCCAGTGGTATTTGAGGAACCATTTCAATAGTGGGAGTTTTATTTCATCGGAGTAACTAATCCATCTTCAAGTAAGGTACATACATATGTTCTTATAGCAATGGATTACTTCACCAAATGGGTGGAGGCAATACCAACAAAGCATGCTACATCTGAAGTGGTATGTAATTTCTTGAAGGAGAACATCATCTCACGATTTGTTGTTCCCCATAAGATTGTCACAGATAACGCAATGTCATTTTCATCACATGACATAACATAGTTTTGTTATGATTTTGGGATGACTTTGGTGCACTTGTCTGACTATTATCTGCAAGGTGATGGTCAAGCAGAATCTAGTAACAAGAACCTTGTTGCAATTATCAATAAGTTTATAGATGAAAATAAAAGATCGTGGCACAAGGCATTGTATGATGCATTGTGGGCTGATTGAATTACACGTATGTCACCTTTCTAGTTGTTGTATGGTGTGAATGCTAAAATTACCATCACTTTGGAGCTTCCTACTTTGAAGTTAGCCAAGGCCATTGAAGATGATACTTTTCAAGGTACCTGGACAAAAGAATCATGTTCCTATCACCGCTAGAGGAACAACGTACCCAAGTGGTCGATTGCATTCTGGAACATCAAAAGAAGGTGAAGGTCCTTTTTGATAAGAAAGCAAAGCAAAGAGAGTTCCAAGTTGGTGATCGCGTACTACTTTGGGATAAACAAAGAGAACCCAAAGGCATGCATGGGAAGTTTGATACTCTTTGGCGTTGTCCTTTCACAATCCATCAAATCTGGTGAGAACAGTTTCTTCTTGGCTTAGCAAGATGGAATACCATTTGTGTTGCCCTATAGTGGATAGCATCTGAAGCAATATTTTGAATAAGCTCCAGATAATTACCAGTGTACATACAAAGTCTAAGTCTTTGAGTCTTTTGTTTTTGTGTCTTTTTGGTCTCTTTGTCATTTGAGTCACCTAACTCTATAACCCAATGGAGTGGAAGAAGGTAGTTGGAGAATTGGATTCTACTTTTCTTGTCATTTTCAAGGATGAACAAGAGACATTTCCCAATCAGAGCTAGCTATTGTCGTAAACTTTATTTTAATAAAATTTATGACAACTATACAAAAATTTAATCATGTTTTTTATTAAATTAGATTTGGTTTTTAAACTCTAAGTATTTTTAAATAAATTTATTTATTTATTTATTTAAAGGTTTTAAGTTGTTTAATTTTTATTTTTAGTTTATTTTATTTTATTGTTGTTTAGTTTTTAATAATATATTATTAAAATTCCTAAGTCACTTTTAGTGAGACCTTTCATACATAATTAAAATACATGTAATGTTATTTTAAAATCTCAAATATATTAAAATGGAACCTTTTGAGCACATTACATATGCAATTACATGTAATATGTAATGCAAAGGCTTTTAAGATTCACAAGATTCATAAAGGTTGGAGATTTTATGTTAGATTAGGTGAAAAACTAATCTCCCAAGAACACCTGCATGCATAACCCTGTCACATGGAAGAAGCAAAGAATAGAAAGCAAGAAAATCATGGAGGCCACAAAGCCAGAGACATCATATGCACATTCAAAAGAACAATCTATTATGAACAATGCATTGAGTTGCTGAAAAATACAAAGAGGGAATCCTTATAAAAGGATACCGAAACCCTAAAGGAGAAAACCCTAAAGAATCATAATATGCCTAAGTCTAACTTAAGTGTAGAGAATAATAGACTAATAATTAAATTAATTAATTATTAGCTATAATATGACTACTCTAACACCCCCCCTTAAGTGTAACTTAGGGAGAAGCTAAACAAACTAAGGACTAAAAGATGCATGAAAACAAAAATGCATGAAAGAGCAATGGGTCCCGGCAACAAGGCCTGATCAGGTACCCAAGTACAAGAAATAAACTAGATGAAGGAAACAAAGCCTCCAATCTAGGGAATGTCCCAAAGAAAGGAACAAGAAAGAGCATGAAGCATCTCCGAAGCATGAAGCTGCAAACACTGTCAGAAGAAACTGCTGGAACCCCCACTGAAATAGTGCATGACCAGGTAGAGAAGAAAAAGTCTGAAGAGCTGATCAATTGAAGAGGTGGCCTCCAAAAGTAGGAATGGATGAGTGTCTATATAGTAGATGAACCATCTCACTGAAATGCATAAGTGCCTAGCCACTACATCTACCTAGTACATAGGAACAAAAACTGTATACGTAGATCACTCAATCAAACCAAGGAAGCAATAGAACCAATAGGTGAACCCCCCCCATAATGCTAAATAGGGAGAGGGGTGACAGGAACACTGAAATGCAATGCCAGAAACATCTGCAAGAAGAAGAATCAGGAACACCAACAGTGCAATAGAAGTACAAGCACAGGATAAAGGGCGGTGTCATAGACATACAGCATGGGCTAATGTCATGGAAGGTACACTCACTTGACAAAGGTGGATGAGCACAAAAGGCAAAACATCATAACCCCCCATGGCACTTTATAACTAAGTGTGAGTACAAACAAACACAAGGAGTACAAGATCCCAGATATGCAAAAGTAGGCACTTTATCTCAGTGCGTTTATAGGAAAAGGAATGCAATAGAAGAGAAGCATACAATGCTCAAAAGTCAGAAAGAAGAGTGAGCCAGAAGAACAGAAGAAGAGATCCCAGGACTTGTAGAACCCAAGTAATCCGCTAGAGTGCGAAAGTGAAAAACTCAGAGGAGAGAAAACCTGGAGCAGAATCTGGATGAAAGACCCCTGCAACTGAATAACTCACAGAACTAGCTTTCTAACGATATCTAGTGAGCCCAAAAATGAGTCCGGATGAGTGAGATATGGCTCCCGAAAGGCAAAAAATAAACATCACCTTTGACAAAAAAAACACTATCAAAATAGCAAATCCAAAAAACCTAACCTCCATAATCGAAAAGAGCTCGGAAAGAGCTTTTCGACAATATAAAGAAGTCCAAAAAAGGCCTCCGTATGCTCAAGATATTGCAAAAAAGGCCCAGGTACCCTAAAAAGGCTTCAAAATAAATTTTTAAGCCCCTGGGGCTGGAAAACACAAAGCCCCTAGGCACATGGAGCACGTAGGGGGAAAAACTGAGGGCTCTCGGTCACCCACGTGACCGTTGCGAGGGCCTAAAGAGCTCACGGGGCCTGCAAAGTGAAGCGGGGGCACGGGCCGATGGAGCGGAGCCCGGGGGCGGAGCGGCCAGTGGTGGCGGAGCGGAGGGAGCCCAGTGGCCGGTGATGGGGGTGGCGGCGGGGGCTATGGCAGCGCTTGCAGCTGCTAGCGGCTCGGCGGAGGCCGCGGGGTGGCACCTGAGTGGCCGCTGGGTGGCACCCGGGAGGCCACCCACTAGTAAAAAAAAATTTAATTTTTTTGAAAATCATTGTCTCGATCCGTGTGCCAGGTCGTACGGCCTGGTATCCAAAAAAAATTTGCCTCAAATTGTAAAGGTGTCCAAAATGGACAAATTTTATATGAATTCTAGCTATCTCAGGTCTTCTAGACGCAATGGTGGCATCCGTTTTTGCTCAAAATCCCCCCCCCCCCCCCCCCCCAAAAAAAAAAAAAAAAAAAAAACGTCCTACTTCTGAATCACTTCAACAAAAACATGAACAACGAGTAGCAAGATGGCTCTGATACCATGTTAGATTAGGTGAAAAACTAATCTCCCAAGAACACCTGCATGCATAACCCTGTCACATGGAAGAAGCAAATAACAGGAAGCAAGAAAATCATGGAGGCCAAAAAGCCAGAGACATCATATGCACATTCAAAAGGACAATCTATTATGAACAATGCATTGAGTTGCTAAAAAATACAAAGAGGGAATCCTTATAAAAGGATACCGAAACCCTAAAGGAGAAAACCCTAAAGAATAATAATATGCCTAAGTCTAACTTAAGTGTAGAGAATAATAGACTAATAATTAAATTAATTAATTATTAGCTATAATATGACTACTCTAACATTTTATATAGCATTGCACATATTTTAACATGTCAATATAAATGTAAACTCAAAAAAAAACCCCGAGAATATAAGGAAGTCAGACATTTTTCATATCTTTGAATGTTTTAATACATATCAATAAAAATGTCAATCATTCAAAAAGGCCTGAAATTTTCTAAGTCATCAGACCTTTTAGAGTAAGTTACATATTTTATTACAAATTGAATATGTAATGCTTAATGTTTGGAAAGTTCTGACTACATTAGTTGTCAGACATTTTCTTTAATATTACATCTTTCTTTACATGTAAAAGTCGATGCAAAGCATTTTTAAAACCTCGCACCAAGCCTTAGAGTTGAGCTCCTGTGAAAATATAGAGTTTGAAGGATGAACTCCAAGTTTATAATTTGCCAAGCTCTGAAAACGCAGAGATGACAAGAAGTCACTATTAATAAGTGGAGTCTTTTGGTCATTTTTTATTTAGGACTCTTCCCAATCCTATATGAGTCACGTTTTCCAACTTACATCAAAATTTACAGGTATGGGCATTCCATTCTTATAATTTTTGTTATTTATCTTTGCATTTCTACATATTCATAGACGTTTTTAGTCAAAAATGTGTTTCATTTGCAATGGTTGTTATTTTTAATGGTCATTTTCATGAAAAATGTGACTTTATTTGCCCTTTTAATTATCATTTTTGCTCTTCAATGGTTTTTGTATGCTCTATGTTGGATGTTTTCTAAGTTAGCCTTCATTTCCAATTGCAACTAGGGTTTTATGAATATGTTTTATGTTAAAAATAAGATTTGTATTTAATTTTTGGTAAGTCATATTCAGGGGTTTTGTTTAGCAAATGTTTATCAGGATTCTTTTTCAAGAAGTCCAAACATAATTGTATGTGAAGATTTCTATTTCACAATGTATTCATGATCATGGTTAAATAATTGTTCAATTTTGGTTGAAGCACAAACAAATAAATTCCTTCTAGCTTGCATTCAACATAATGATGATGGAAAATATTCCTAATATACATGCCACCATTTCCAAAATAGTATTGAAAAATTGAATCCCTCATCCATATGCAACCATTTCTAAAAATTTCACATACATATCATTACCTTGAGAGATTTGAAATTCCCTTTCATTTCCATGAAATAATAATTTGCATCAATATTTGGAAACAACTGCATATACCTTGCAAAAATCAATATTTTTCATATTTACCATGAATTTGCAACATGTTTTATGTGTTTCCATATGCATCTATTTCTAAAATCCTAGTTGTGCAATTATTGTATACTATGATGTTTGAACAACCCCATAATAGGTAATAATAATCATGCCAAAGCTTCTCCTAGGAATAGTGTATTCAAACTAAGTATTATTTTCCCTATCATGAAGTGCATTTAAATTCTTAGCCCAGGGATGTATACTTGAAATGGGATAGCATGATTTGTGCACTAAGTCTCTCATGGAGTCATGTTGCTTAAGCTACAGGAAGGAAAATACATGAAAGAAACTTACACTATTGCTGAAGGAAAGTAAATACACATAACTACTTAATGGAAATGATGCTGACAACTATAATTTCAACTAGAATTTACTATGACTATGATGCAAGATCATCTTGAGTCCTTGGCAATCCTATGTCACCAAAAAAAATTTGGAGTTTGTTTGTGTTGCTCAGTTTCTTCTTTGATCGAGTTGGTCAGTAGTTGGTCAGTTTCCTTTAGTTACTGAGTGTGGTCGGTTATCTCTTGGGCAGTCAGTTGTTTCACTGGCGCTCGGCAATGCTTGTCTGTTGCTCGGTCATCCTTGCTTACCGAGCAGTTTCTTTTGAGTTTTTATTGGGCTGACTTGTGCATTTATGTTGGGTCATGGATTTAATGTTGGAATCCATCATTGGGAGGTGTGTGGTCCTAGATCTGACTGTTCCTTCCATTGATTATGGATCTGAAGGCCAACTCTGTTTGGTAGACTCTTGTATAAATGTAGTTGTTTGGTTGTAGTTTAGGAGGGCAATTTTAGATAGAGATAGGAAGATAATAGATTAGAGATTTTTGGTAGATCCTCGCATGTTTGAGGACTTTTGTAATTCATTGTAATATCTGGCCCTAACCAGGAAGGCCTTACAGCCCGGCATGTATGATCCTATTTGATGAAAATTAAAGAAAGATCATGCATTCTCTCTCTCATTGTTGTGTGTTGTTGAGAAGGCTAGATCATTAGGGTGTGCCATTTTTTGGCCCCTATTAGCCCTACCTTTGCATTAGGTGGTATCAGAACAAGGTTAGATCTTGATCTAGGTCTACGGATCTAGGTTTGTAGGTTCCTCTTGGAAAGCCCTAGTTGATTGTTGTGGGGTAGCAGATTGCAATCTAACCTACAATCGCAGAGAGTTGTCAAGATGGTTTATGGGAGGCAAGATGTAGATCCAGGATTGGTAGATATGCTAAGGCAAATTGTTGCTAGATTAGAAGCCGTTGAAATAGCCCAGAGAAGAGGTAGACATCTTGAAGATGTTAGTGATGATGAAATTGAGGAAGAACAGGTGAATGCAAAACCTGCACCTATTATGGATCAAGGTGAAGAAAGATTTTTTAAGGCTTTGACAAGTTTGAAGTCTACACCACATTTCAATCCTCCTGAGTATGGTGGAAAGCTAGATTTTGATGAATTGGTGGACTGGATCACCGAAATGGAAAAGTATTTTGAGTATGAAAAAATTCCTGAAGACAAGAAAGTGAAGATTGCAAGCACAAAGTTGAAAGGTCATGCATCCTTCTAGTGGGAACATCTACAACTGGATAGGAAGAGGAAAGGCAAAGACAAAATAAAGGTATGGAATAAAATGGTGAATAAATTGAAAGGAAAGTTCTTACCTTATGATTATCAGATTAACCTAGTTCGGTGAATGCAAAGTTTAAGGCAGAAAGATAGCTCGGTAAAAGAGTATACTAAGGAATTCTATAGATTAGATATCAGATCTAGACATGATGAAGATGATGTGGAAAGAATTGGTAGATACCTGAATGGTTTGAGAGTTTCCATCCAAGAGGAAATTAGTTTGGTCAAGTTGGAGAGCATTGAAGAGGCTTATCAATTTGCATTGAAGGCTGAGGATAAATTGAACAAGAGACATGAGCAAAGACAAAGAGGTCGAGGTGGTAGATTTCCTAGAGGAAGAGGTAGATCTAATGGTGAAAATGGTAGATCTAAACTAGAAAAGACAAATCTGGACAAAGGCAAGACCAAGTGGAAAGGTGAAAGTTCATCTAAAGGTAGAGGCAGTAACTACTGAGGTGGTTATAGTAGAGGAAGTTTCCAAGGAACTTGTTACAATTTTGGAGAAGAAGGACATAGATCTTTTGAATGTACACATGTTAGTAAGAAGGTTGGTAACAGTAGAAATGCTTTGGTACAAGAAGAGTCACCGAATGAACCTAAGAAAGAAAATAACTTAATGGTAAGGAGAGCACTATGGAACAAAAGCAAAAAGGAAGATCCAGTAAGGAAAAGTTTGTTCAAGACTAGAAGTAGAGTTTCTGACAAAGTTTGGAAGGTAATCATTGACAGTGGTAGCTCGAAGAATCTAGCATCTGAAGAGATGGTCACAAAGTTGCAGTTGGAAAGGTTCGCACATCTGAAGCCCTATTAGATTTCATGGATCAAAGATGAGCATACACTCCTGGTAAGTGAACAATGCTATGTGAATTTGAAGATTGGAAAGTACTATGATAAGGTGTTATGTGATATCATGCCTACGGATTGTTGTCATATTTTTTTGGGTAGACCTTGGCAATATGATAGACATGTTATATATGATGGGAGATTGCATGAGTATACTATTGTGGCTGATGAAAAGAAACAAATATTGTTACCATTGATGGAATAACATGTTAGTAATGTTTTCACATCTGTAAAAGTTTGTTTGATGGAGGGAAGAAAGTTTATTAACTCTTTGAAGAAGAATGATGTATGTTTTGTTGTGATTCCTAACAAACCGAGTAAGAAAATAGAGGATAATATCCCTAAGGAGATAGATAAGTTACTCATTGAGTATAATGATATCATTTATGATAATGTAGCTAATGGTTTGCCACTGAAAAGAAGCATTGATCATTGTATGGATCTAATCCCTGAAGCTAGTTTACCAAATAAGGCACCTCATCGGTTGACACCTACCGAGAATCAGGAATTGAACCGACAGATTCAAGACTTGCTGGAGAAAGGTTTGATCAGAGAAAGTTTGAGTCCTTGTGCAATACCTACTATATTGGCACCTAAAAAGAATGGAGAATGGAGAATGTGTACTGATTCCAGAGAAATCAATAAGATAACAGTGAAGTATAGGTTTCCTATACCAAGAATGGATGACATAATGGACAGTTTGACTAGAGCAAAGTATTTCACCAAAATTGATTTGAAAAGTGGGTATCATCAGATCAGAATCAGAGAAGGTGATGAATGGAAAACTACTTTCAAGACAAAAGAAGGTTTGTATGAGTGGTTGGTTATGCCCTTTGGTTTAACTAATGCACTAAGTACTTTTATGAGGCTGATGAATGAAGTTTTGAAGAAATTCTTGGGTAGGTTTGTAATTTTATATCTTGATGATATTCTGATATTCAATAAGACCAGAGAAGAATATTTGTTGCATGTTAGACAAGTTTTGCAGAGATTGAAAGAGGAAAAGTTGCTAATAAATATGAAAAAGTGTTCATTCATGAAAGAAGAGATTGTATATTTGGGATTTGTGATCTCAGCTGATGGTTTGAAGATGGATCCTGAAAAGGTTGAAGCTATTTTGAATTGGCCTACACCTGTGAATGCTAGTGAGGTAAGATCATTTCATGGTTTGGCAAATTTTTACCCAAAGTTCATAAGGAATTTCAGTTCAATTTGTAATGCTATGACTGAGACTGTGAGAGGAGATAAAATAGAATTCAAGTGGACACATGGAGCGGATAAAAGTTTTGAGACTCTGAAGTAGAAGGTTGTTGAATTACCTGTTTTAGCATTACCTAATTTTAGTAAGGTATTTCAAGTGGAATGTGATGCAAGTGGAAGTGCAATTGGAGCTGTGTTGAGTCAAGAAGGTAAACTTGTTGCTTTCTTTAGTGAAAAGTTGAATGATGCTAAAAGGAAATAATATGTGTACGATCAAGAATTCTATGTTATTGTTCAAGCACTGATGAAATGGAGACATTATTTGATACCGAGTGAATTTGTGTTGTATACTAATCATAAGGCTTTACAATATTTGGGTAGTTAAAATAAGTTGAATTAGAGACATATGAAATGGGTTGAGTATTTGCAGAGTTACACATTTGTGATAAAGCATAAGAGTGGAGTCACTAACCGAGCTACTAATGCATTGAGTAGAAGATTATCTTTGATGACCGAGATGAAAATTGAAGTTTTTGGTTTTGATGAGATGAGAGATTCATATGAGTTTGACCCTGATTTTTCTGAGCCATGGAGAAAGTGCAGAGCACCTATTCAAGATCAACAAGACACTAAATGGGATGAATATTTTATTCAGGAAGGTATGTTGTTAAAGGTATTCAGTTGTGTATATGGAGAAGAATAATGAGAACTAATTTGATAAACATAGTAGTGGTTTGGCTGGACATTTTGGTATTGATAAAACATGGAATTTTCTTAAGGAGAAATACTATTGGCCGCAGTTGTATAGAGACATGCATAAATTTGTGAAAAGTTGTGGAATTTGTCAAGTTACAAAAGGAGTAAGTCAGAATACTAGATTGTATGTACCGATTGTTGTACCTGAGAAACCTTGGATTGACATCAGTATGGATTTTGTTCTTGGCTTACTGAAGACTGTAAGAGGTAATGATTCTATATTTGTTGTTGTGGATAGATTTTCTAAGATTGCATATTTTATACCTTGTAGAAAGACATCAGATGCAGTACATGTAGCAGATCTTTTCTTTAAGGAAATTGTTAGATTGCATGGATTACCGAGGAGTATTATCTCTAACCGAGACAATAAGTTTGTTGGATACTTTTGAAAAACCCTTTGGAAGAAATTTGGCACTGAGTTGAAATATAGTTCTACATTTCACCCACAAACCGATGGACAGACTAAAGTTGTGAACAAAAGTTTGGGAAATCTTTTGAGATTTTTAGTTGGAGACACACCCAGTAATTGGGATTCTATTTTGGCACAAGCAGAGTTTGCATATAATAATTTAGTGAATAGGAGTACTATAAAAACACCATTTGAGATTATGAATGGAATACAACTGAGAGGTATATCTGATTTGAGAGACATTGCTGATGAAAGTAAGAGAAATGCTAAAGGAGTAAAATTTGATGAGTACATGAAGACATTGCATGAAGATGTGAAGCTGAAGCTGGAAGAGAGTAATTAGAAATACAAAGATAGAGCTGATAGATCAAGGAGACACAAAAATTTTGATGTTGGTGATGAAGTGATGGTTCATTTAAAGAAAGGTCAATTTCCTATTGGAACATATGAGAAGTTGAAGATGAAGAAGTTTGGACCTTGCAAGATTTTGAGGAAATTTGACAGTGGAAATGCCTATGAGATTGAGTTACTTGATGACATGGAAATATCACTGATTTTCAACATTTTTGATTTGTATGAGTATCATGAACCTGAAGAAGACATGGCAATACTAATGGAATATCCTAAGAAGCAGAAAGAGGAAGTTGAACAGATTTTGGAGCAAAGAATTGGCAAGAGTACAAGAGGAAAACAATATATGGAATATCTGGTAAAATGGAAGAGTAGAGCGATGGAAGATAGTTCATGGATTTCACAATCTGATTTGGATGCAGCTCAAATCATACCTACCAAATGATTTGAAGAATCATTTCAAAATAACCCAAGGTGTCTGATGCAAGAGCATCTTGGGTCCTTGGCAATCCTGTGTCACCAAAAACATTTTGGAGTTTGTCTGTGTTGCTCAGTTTCTTCTTTGACCGATTTGGTCAGTATTTGGTTAGTTTCCTTTGGTTACCGAGTGTGGTCAGTTATCTCCTAGGTGGTTGATTGTTTCACTAGCGCTCGATGATGCTTGTTTGTTGCTCGGTCATCCTTGCTTACCGAGTAGTTTCTTTTGAGTTTATGTTGGGCCGACTTGTGCATTTATGTTGGGTCATAGATTTAATGTTTGAATCCATCATTGGGAGGTGTGTGGTCCTAGATCTGACTATTCCTTCCATTGATTATGGATCTAAAGGCTGACTCAGTTCGGTAGACTCTTGTATAAATGTAGTTGTTTGGTTGTAGTTTAGGAGGGTAGTTTTAGATAGAGATGGGAAGATAATAGATTGGAGATTGTTGGAAGATACTCACATGTTTGAGGACTTCTTTAATTCATTGTAATATTTGGCCCTAACTAGGAAGGCCTTACAACCTGACATGTATGATCCTATTTGATGAAAATTAATGAAAGATCCTACATTCTCTCTCTCACTGTTGTGTGTTGTTGCTTCCACATGTTGTTGAGTAGGCTAGATCATTAGGGTGTGCCATTTTTTGGCCCTACCTTTGTGTCAAATTATCTGTGTAGGTGTTGCAGGAACATACACAGTATATAGTGCTACAGGAAAGAACAGTGAATTCTACTTGAAATGTTGCAAATGCTTAAACTACTTACTCTATTCTACTCTAATCCACCTCCCAAGTGGGCCCCCTTGGTTGGCTTCTGCTAGCTATTAACACATAATATAACTCAAAATAACTCCTTCATTGTATTTCCAGACAAACTGATTACATCATCATAAAACAATACACAAAACTAAAAGAGTAACTTTAATTTCTTCAAGTTATAGCAACGATACAATCATCTGACTAACTTGATTTCTAACAATCGTATCCATTTATATAGAGGATTGATACTTATTTGATCATAAAGATAAGGTCTAACTAATTCATGGTATAATTTTTTTAGAATGCAATAGTCCGCGATAGAATATCATAAAGATTGAATAACCACTTCAATAGAATATTGACCATAGAGGAAATATAGCATAAGCGTGTTCCTATATTCCCTGAAACGATCATTCCTTCAATTCATCAGGCATGTTCTGCAGTATCATAATAGCTCTCTTCATTATGACTGAGTCTTCTTTGCTTCTTCATTAATATTTGATGATCTACTCTCCAGTCACTCCTCTTTCCCAACAGGTTAGTAGCACATGCATATATATTCAAGTATTCAACCATTTAACTTAATCCAAATATTAGGACATACATTAAAAAAATTATATGAAATATTGTAGCGTATATATAATATTTAGCAAGGTATGTCAACTACTATCTACCCATAGGTTTTGTGGATTTGATTGTACTTATAGCATGTACATAAGTTTAAGTACTTTAAAAGACACAACAAGTGTTTTGGAAATGTCTAGAACAGAGCATAAAAGTAGTATAAACAAAGACAAATTATTTCCCCATCATCTGCCCCCTACAAGCATAATGCTTGTCCTTAAGCATTACACTTCTTAGCAATTCCTTTGAACTCTCCAACTTTAGTCTTTCCCCTCCTTTTACTCTTGAAAGTGTAATAGAACCCCCTAGTTCTTTCTCAATAGTCCATCTTGTAGTCTTCTTGGTGCTGATCCAATTTGGTAGCATTAATATCATATAATTGCCATAGAAGCATTGGTGGATAGAATGTCAAGAGACACCAGAGCTCATGTCAAATTTTCCTTCCCAGCTACATGTACTTAGGTACCCAGTTAATTACTTCTTCAAGGTTGAGAGGACTATGTGGCTCAGACTTCTTAAAAGCCTCTGGCAACCTGTTCCATCTATTCCTGACACCAGCTAGGTCTCTTTGAAATGTAAAACATGACATCCCCTGATACTCTTTATAAAAAAAAATTCTGATAGCACAAATTATATCCCTAGTTTATGTTTTTGTCGTTATATAGGTGAGAGTGAACCTGTCATGCCCAAAAATCCACTACTGGGCAGACACAACAAAGTTACTCTATTAAACAAAATAGGTGCCTATTCAAACAGGAATAGGAGATAAATGTCTGTCAAAATTAAGATGCTTTATAAGCCAGAATACTCTTCTGTTCTAGTTTCATCTTACATTTTAGCTTTTTATTTTTAAACACAAAAATATGTCATAATGTGCATTTATTGAAAACTTCTTAAATCTTAGAAGCCATGTTTAATTAGATCTCTTTTCTTTTGAAAATGTAAACTAAAGTTAAACAATATGATTTACATAGGCTTGAAGCTAAAATTTAGAAATATGATTAATTCATTCACTAGAAAATAAGCATTTACAATATTAGAATTCTTTTCATATTTTCACAAGTTCATGTAACAACAACATATTTCTTTTATAATTGCAGGAATTTTACATACAATGAAATATCTATTCTTGATAAGAACTACTTTGAAATGCACCTAATTCTAGTATCTTCATACAAGAGGATCAAATCAACCTTTATGTACAACTTTGCTCTTCATACATTCACAAGTTCATGAAAGTATACTTTGAATAGAACAAATTTCTTCAAGCTTGTCACACCTAAATTAGTCCTTTAATTTTTATTTCTCTTTCAATTTCAAAATAGAAACTTCATCATTTCATACTCAAGCAAAACTTGCAAAAGAAAGCTTTGTAGGATGGCCATGGGAAGCTCACCTCCCAGCCAAGGCCTTTACAAGACCACCCCTGATCTAGGAGAACCATTGCTAACCCAGGTATGCATGAAGTCAAATGACACACAAACAAAACATAATGTACACATAGAACACTCTCCCATGGCTAAACAAAAGGAGCTTGAAATAAAGCTTCCTAAGGGTGAAGGTGGACCAAGTACCCAATGGGAAACAAGGCTAGAGATGAAAATGCAAGCCTTCAATAAGGCAACAATTCTTACATACAAAAGCAACACATCTCCTCTTCACACCCCAAATCAAAACAGCCAAACATGGCTAAATCCCTTATGACCCCCAAGAAAAACTCTTATGACCCCCAAGCATATCAATGCTGCTAGCCAACCATGGACCCCATAATCCATGGTGCGTCCCTCTCTCCCAAGGAGAGAGACTCTACACCAAGAGGGCTGTCAAACTCCCTTCACCCATAAGGCCACTCTTCCCTCCCAAGGGTGAGTGAGGCCTTGAACAAGAATCCCTTAAACAACACACAAAATGATAAGAGAAAAATACATGCAGATTTTTACTTGACATATCAACACTTCATACTACCAAATCAGCATACCAGTAAGAACATACTCAATGCAGCATAAACAAGAACTATCTTTCTTCAATCTTTCATGAAAGTCATAAGAAAGACACCATGAAGGAGAAGTGTAAAGATTGAGAACTACCAACCTTGCAATAGAAGTTATGGAAATGAAAACTAAAGTAGAGCCCTTCCCTTTTGTCTTTCCTTCCCTTTTCTCCTAAATCCCTTGGTAGTCTCTCAAGTTAGAGAGCAGGTGATTGAGAGAGATATCTCCAATTTCCCCTCTATAATCAAAATTTTCTCATTCTTCCAATCCTTGGAAGAAGTGTGAGCTCCTATTGGTCACTCTTCCCAAACCCTCACACATTGCAAGAATAAAAGTTCTTTAAAGGATAGTGGCATGAAAAGTAGACAAGATTTGTCCTCCCAATGAAAGTGATCTTCCCAAGGGCATGCTTCCCATTATGATTTTCGGCCATCTTGGATAAGTAACTTTTTGGAGGCTTCCCAAGGCCTAAATAAGGTATTCTATGGTCAAAAAGTCCCCTAACCCATAGGTATATGAAGTGGGCTAGTAACAAATAGGCTAAACTCAACCCTAGGTGGCCATATAACCCCTCAAAACCCCAGTTAAGATTACATACGAATTTCAATGGATATGACTCCACCTTGGGCTCACAAACCAAGTGGTCCTTATAGGAAATAGAGGTAGGTACCTAGAGGGAAAGGTGGGTCCTCAAGCTTTCCAAGTGGACATGCCATGACACATCATTTTTACAACAAGTGTGCCAATTGGCACTACATAACACATCACAACACACTTGGAAAGTCCACTTGTAAATCTCATAATTTAAATGAATGCAAATGCAGATAAAATACACACCATACACTATACAAAGTAAAATACATTACAATGAGGTTTTGTCTCTTCAATAGATGCAACCTTGGCTTTACAGGATTCACATAGGGGTTAGTCATGATTCTCCAAAAAAATTCCATGGCCATTATTCCTGCACACTCAATTTAAACATCAGTAACCTCAAGAAGTATAATCATTGAAATTAAAGATGAAGAATCAACATTAACATTAAATTATCTATCACATGAGGTACATTCTTTTAGTCTCTATAATCCTTCATCATAATTTTAATTGTCACTTTAATCATTACTTTCAAATGAACAAATGTAAATTAAATCAAGGGAATATAATCTCATTAACTCAAATGTCACACTAATCATTCCAGATCTATATAAATCATGATGTAGTTTTAACCAATTTACATAAGCATTAATTTTGTTAATTTGAAATCATTTATATGGCATAAAATCAAGTAACCAAATCATCAAGCAATTCTCATAATAATGTCCTGAAAATTCATCAATATACTTCATCACCGAACCTTTAACCTTCACAAAATTTCACATCGCAACAATAATTCAAATTGTGATTAATCATTTTCCTAAACAACTCATATCAGCATATATTTATATCTGAATTGTGACAACTTAGTATTCAGCTAAATCAATCATCAAAATGTCAGTCCTAATGTATCACAGGGTTAACATTGTGAGTATAGAAAGCATCATAAAATGTAATGTATTCACATCTATTGTAATCAAACCTTGTCATGAGGGTAAAAATCTTCTTAATTAATCATAACTTAAGCCAATTACTAGGTCTACCATAAAGATAATGGAAAAGCTATGATGGATCTAGGGTGAGGCCTCACAGAACCAGTCCCTAAGTAAAACATCGGGCTTACTACATTCAGCCCTCAAGGGTAACTATTTTGATCTCTCTTGAACCCTATATTTATCTAATTACCTATCATAATTAGTTTCATTGTTCATCCATGTCAATTAAGGCCTTTAGATGTATGTCTCCAATGTAAAGTAGTGGATTCCAATCAGTTTCTTCAGGAATCATAAAGTTATGGAGATACAGTTCACAAAGAAAGTTTTGTTTCCAAATAGGAAGGGTTTGGTACAAACCATAAAATCCTTGAGCTATCCTAAACTCAAACTCTTAATCTTTGATGGTCATCATCAATTGGAACAAGATAAATTGCTCTTCTAAGAAAATGGAATATGCTTTAGGAGGAGGCCTGCAGGCTATGATTTGGTCGAACATCTTTAAAGCATGGCCCATCTTTTGTTTTTGTTTCTCCATTTTTTCCTTCAATTCTTCTATTTCCTCCATTTGGTCATCAATTTATTTTTGTATATTCTTTTTCTCTTCTTTCTACAAAGTCTTCTTAAAAATAAACTGAGTGTACAAACTGAAAAGAATAGATTTTAGAGTAGGTGGGCCAAACTCTTCTGGCTGAGTCTTTTTCCTTCTATTTTCACTGTAGGACTGCTCTAGGTAATTAGTGAACCAAGTTCTCCTAAAGGACACAATAGAATTCTGGGAACAAGAGTGAGATGATGGTTGAGACAAATAAGGTTCTTATGTTTGTTGAATTTCCTCAGGATCAATTTGTTGCTGAGGTAGCTCTTGGCAAGAACTGTCAGGTTGATTATCAAATGATTCATTCAAATTTTGAACATCATCTAGAACATTCATTTGAACTAGGGAACTATCAGAAACATAATCAATGTGGGGTTCTATGGCAGGTTTTTCTGAGGGAACAGATTGGCTATCTGGAGGAACATGTGGAATTTTCCCTCGCATCTGAGAACTTCTCCGCAAGGGAATCTTTGTAATCTCTATAGTTTTCTTCCTAGCAGTTTTCTGCAGTCTCTCTACTATAGGAGTGGTTGTTGCAGGAGCCAACTTTATTTTCTTGTTTCTTGAAATTGTAGGGTTTTGGGGTTCATTCTCAGGAACTGAAGTTCCTTCACCAATTTTTATTCTCCCTTTCTTTTGGGAAGAGGTAGGTACATTTTCCTCTGGAGTAGGGGAAGGTTAAATTTCCTTATAAAATTTAGGTTCTTCTTGGCTGGTTGTTTTAGCAGCTAGCTCAAAAGGAATTTCATTCTCATTAACAGGTTGTTCAATAGGTTTGTTTTGAGGATGTAAAGTCTTGACCTAAACAAATTCATCACATGCCAGGGGAGACACATCTCTAAGATATTTTTCAACTAGTAATTTAATCAGGGCATGGTGGGTAACATAATTTTTTTCCTTTCTGGGTTTCTTTAGCACTAATGCTTAGCATATTATATAGAAAATTTGGAATGTTTACTAGAAAATTATGCTCGATATAACTAAGTAATTTAAAATGGTGTGCATGCAAATCAGAAAAACTTCCTTCACAGGTGAGGTACCTTATAATATGTGTCGCTAGCTCCTCAAATGGGGCAAGAAGGGACATATGCCTGCAACCCTATTTGTTCACCTCCAATGGAGGGTCTGAAGGAAGTGTGAACTGAGCTCGAGCTGACCTAGCATCATGTTCATTAGGATTATGCTCCCCAATTGTGGGCAACCCAATCACTTCTGCAATGTGTTCCTCTATTGTCAAAACTGTCAAACCCCACACATTTGTCTCTCCTTCCTTGAAGGTGTTCATAAATTTAGTGGCTACTTCCTCATCAAATTCTGTCAACTTTAAGAAATGCCCAAGTCATCCACAAGCATGGAGTCTCTAGACTGCTTCTACATATATGAGCATAATAGTGTGGACAAATGGCTCATGATGCATCAACTGCCCTCCCATTGTTCCAAATGCTTTCTCTGAATTCTTTCTGTAATTTTCCAATTTATAATTTTTCTCTGCTATGAAATTCCCCAATTCCTTAATTTCTTCTGAAATACCCTAAAATTAAGCTCCTAATTGCACTTTAAACTATAGATTTCCTTGCAATATCTATGTTATATTTTTTTTAAATGAGTAATAATGGCGCTTTACGACAAGGAATTATAGCTTTAAATGTAATTAAATTCCACATAACTTGATTATATCATCTTAGGGTTACATCAAGTCATAAATTGAGGATAATTTGGGAATTGAGGTATGACACTTGTGCAAAAAATAAAAGGAATTAATAAAATAGAACATAAGTACATATTTGAACTAACAGACAATCTCGCTAAGAATGATGGGTACAAAAATAGTGACTTGGAGAAATTAATACACTTCCCTACCCCCTACGAAATAAAGACAAGTGTCCACACTTGTCATACTTAGCATGAGGTAGGAAACTGGCGTAATGCCAAATTATAGATATGTGTAATATTATATATAATAATCAAAATGTACATACTAAATGTAGAAAATATTGAAGAGTTGTACCTACCATTATGTTTTCAAATGCATTAGAAGGTGATGATAATGGAATTCATCATCAAAGGAATGAATGTTGTGGATGTCTACATCTGTTGATGTGGCAATTATGGAAAACATAGGAATATAGAGAATGTGATGATGTGGAGGATGTGTGGATGGAAGGTAGAGAAGTGGAGTGGAATGGAAAGAATAATTTAGAAAGTGAGTGGAGAAAGGGACTTCACTGGAAATGAAGTGTTTATTATGAGCATACTTGAAGGAAATTAGGGTGAAGCTATAGGAAGAAGGTTTGCACCTTCTGCTTCCAGAAGTATTACCTATTGTGCTTGCAGAATAGTGTCTTTAAATTGCTGCATGAAATCATTCTTGGTTTGGGGCTGATGGTATAGATGAATTCTATGACCATTGACCACTAGTTTGAAATGAACTGGATTAATTGTTGTCAATTGGACCGCTCCATTGTCAAAGACATGATCTATCTCATAGGGTCCTAACCATCGTGTTTGAAGCTTGCTTGAATTCTCGTGATACCATGAATCAAATAGTAGTGCCAAATCACCTAATTTGAATTGTTTTTTCTTTATGTGGGAGTCATGCCACTTCTTCCTCTATTTCTATACTATCTTTGTTCACTCCAATGCAGATTTTCTCATCTCATCCAAAGAGTTGAGATGTAACAAACAGTCTCGTTGTAATGAAGGAAGATCAATGTTTAGCTTCGAGGTAGTACATAATGTTTTATGCTCAAAATTAATGGGCAACATAGTTGTTTTCCCATAAAGCATCTCAAATGGAGTAAATCCTATTGTTGTCTTCCATGTTGTTCTGTATGCCCAGATTGCTTCTGGAAGGTGACTGCTCTAGTCTCGATGGTTTAGTTGGTCTATTTTTGTGAGAATTGCTTCAATTTCTCTGTTGGTGACTTACATCTGACCATTTTCTTGTGGATTGTAGGGACTAGACTTCTTGTGTCTGATGTTGTACTCATTCATTAGTTTTGTGATTAGGGTAGATGTGAATTATGCTCCTTAATCTATTACTAGCTCTCTCGACACACCAGAGCAGGTAAATATTTCTTCATACAAGAACTCTGCCACTTTGGTGTCACGTGCATGTTTCATGGCTTTGACCTCAACCCATTTGGTGACATAGTCAGTGAAAACTAAAATGTGTGATTTTCCATTAGATGTTGGGTCTATAGAACCAACAAATTCCATGCCCCATTTATCAAATGGTGTGGCCACCACTTGTGGATGTAGAGGCATTTCATCTAATTTTGTAGGATGACCCCTCCTTTGACATTTATCACATTTCTTGGTGTAGTTTTTTGTATCCTTATGAAGTGTAGGCCAGTAGTATCCAGCTGTCAATATTTTCATAGTTGTCCTTTTAGCTATAAAGTGTCCTTGATGGGGATCATCATGACAAGCATGGAGGATGTCATAAGTCTCATCTTAACGTACACACCTTCTCATGACTTAGTATGGACCAATATAGAACAACATATTGTCAATCCAAGAAAATTGAATACTTTTCTCAATGAGCAGTTTTATTTCCTTAGGAGAGAAATGTGTAGGCATCTTGTCAGGTGCAAGGTAATTTTCTATATCAGCATACCATGGCCTTTTGACAGCAACATGGAACAAATATTCATCAGGGAATGTATCATCTATCATAGAGGTATCAGTGTCATCATTTTGGAGTCTTGATAAATAATTAGCCACAACATTTTCTTTACATGGCTTGTCAATGATTGTTAGATCAAATTTTTGTAAGAGAAAAAACCATCTTGCTAACCTTCCTGAAATGGCGGGTTTTTTCATAACATATTTTATGGATGCATGGTCAATATGAACAAAGATTGGATATCCTGTTACATGATAATGAAATTTATTCAAAGCATAGACAACTGCCAGTAATTATTTTTATGTGACTGTATAATTTACCTCTGGTCCATGTAAACTTGTGTTGATATAGTAAATGGCATTTTCAAAGTTATTAGCTTTCTAGCCTAAGATGGATCTTATTACATAATTAGAAGCATCAATATGGATATGGAATGGTAAATACCAACCAAACCCTCTAAGCATTGGATTTGTTGTAAGAAGGAACTTGAGCTTCATGAAAGATTCCTCACACGCTGGTGTCCATGTAAACTCAGACTATTTTGTAAGAAATGTGTATAATGGATCAGCTATTTGACTGAAATTTTTAATGAAACATCTATAATAACCAGCATTTCCTAAAAAAGGATCTGACATCTTTTTTCTTAGTATGTGTAGGCAATGTAAGAATTACCTCAATTTTTGTAAGGTCCACTTATATACCACCTTCTAAGATGAAGTGTCCTAACACAACTCTTTGCATCATCATGAAACATTTTTCATTGTTCATGGACAAAATGTGCTCTTTACATATGATCAAAACTTTTTCCAAGTTCTTCAAAGCTTCTTCAAAAGTAACACCATATGTGGTGAAATCATCCATATAGATTTTCATGCAGTCATGTGAGATATCAACAAAAATGTTGATTACAACCCTTTGAAAAGTAGCTGGAGCATTACATAAACCAAAAGGTAACATACAATATGCATATGCTCCCCAAGGGCATGTAAATGTTTTCTATTATTGATCCTCCAGAGTAATTCTAATTTGATTATATCCACTATATCCATCAAGAAAAGAAAAGTACTTTTTACCGGCTAAGGTATCCAAAACTTGATCAATGAATGGCAAGGGAAAATGATCTTTCTTTGTAGCATTGTTCAGTTCTCTATAATATACACATATTATCCATTTTACCCCCTTTTTATGGACTATTACCAAAGGAGAAACTCATTTATTGTCTGAGATTGGATAAATAAAACCAGCATTCAACAGTTTTTGCAACTCGGTCTTTACAATTTCTCTTAAGGCTGGGTTAATTCTTCTCTGAGGTTGGTGGAGTGGTAGACTACCTTCATTAATGTAAATTCTATGTGTATAGAGTTTTGAGCTCAATCCTTTCATATCTTCATAGTCCCAAGGAAAATATTTTTCATGTTTACAAAGGAGTTGGGTTAACAATGTTAATTGTTGGGGTGGCAGTTTATTATTAACATGAGTATTGTGGCTAGGTTAGAGCTCTCCATTAGTTTTTAGTTCAAGAATTAATACCTTAGATATAGGACTTGTGGATATCTCATAGGGTAGTAATTGATGGATAATATTAGGTGCAACTAGAAGAATGCAGTCTTCATAGGTAGACAACTGCAGTGTTAGAATAATTTTAGAATAACTAAGAGGGGGGGTGAATCAATTATCCTTGGGTCCAAATGTACTAAATCAACTTTTCAAGATCTTCAAAAAACTTAGATCTAATCATCAATTTACTCGATCTCTATAGGATAGATCAATAACATAAAACTTGCAGTCCACTGTCCAAAAGTAATCAACTTGCAGAATATAAAAATTTCAACAACATTCACATCAAACAACATTCACACAAGTATAACACTAGGATTTAACATGGAAACCCAATATGGGAAAAACTACCAGTAAAATGCTACTAATTTTCACTCTTCTGAAGTGAGCTCTGTGAGAAGCCAACCCTGTCAAAGGTTTACAATACACACTGTTAGGTGTGACCCTGTTAAAGGATTTAATCACCTTGTTAATAGTGGCCTGGTTAGAGGGCTTTAAAACACTCCATTAGAATGTCACCTTGATTAAAGGATTTACACAATGACTATTAGGTCAACCTTGATTAAAGGATTTTGATAGATACAATGGTTAGAAAGTAATAATAAGTTCTGATCTGAAATATACAACTCACTTTGCAAATACAGATCCAATTCACTCATATGTCAATTTACTGAATGACCTTCATTTCTATATCCATCTCTGATCTGCTTGGAAAACCCTTCAACCAATCACCTCAACTATTTTCAGCTCTTCAAAGCTATTCTTAGCCTTCTTCTTAGAGTCATCAGTCAATAACATCAACCTCTTCCACATATTCCATAACCCACAATTAGGTCACCCTTATACCTTCTTGATCAGGTAGATTAATCTTTTGTCAATTAATCTCTTCCATAGATCTTAGGTTTAGGTTAGATTCATCGAATCCTTCCATCATTTTATCCTCCTCCTTTTCCTTTTAAATACATCTCCAAACTTCTCCTTGACTCCATAAGAAAATTTTTTATCATGCATTAAATGCTCCATATCATTCATTAATAATGTCAACATGTTTTACATATCCCAAGAATTCAATTATGTCAGCTAGGATTCTCAATTCATTCACAAATTGTAAATTATTGATACTCAGCCAATATTGTGTTCATCTGCTTAGTCATCAGTGGATATCTCGGTCATCACTAAAACTTTTCATCTCAGCAAACATTGTCTTCACTCGGTTCATTATCTGCTACTCGACAATTACTGATGCTTGATCGACACTAAATTTTCTTGGCCTATATTGGTGCTTGGTCAACACTAGCATCACTTGGCTTAAACTAAATTTCTTCTCTTTTGCTCGGTCAAGCCTATGCTTCAAATCTATTGACTTCTTCACTTAGTGTTAAAGATAAACAACATATTACCTTGTTAATGTGCCAACTAATCAAGTACCCATTGAAGTATCACATAGCTCAACCTTTCCTTAGGTCCTCTTGTTATTTCCTCTTTTCAAAGCCTCTTCATCAATCAAAATATATGGTACTCTACTACACAGCAATTATCTTACCAATTAAGGTTTGACATCAATGACAATATAACAATTATTTCACTTGTAGTTTCTAACATGTAGAATAGAGCTTTCAGTGATATCTTTTACTATGACATAGTCATTATTAAGGATGCTTTGAATCACATCATCATCTTCTTGAAGTTTTAGGAAGGATTTTCTATGTAACATCATCAGTTGAGAAACAAAGTTAAGCTCTTCTATCTCATCTCCCAAATCTAGCCAAATAGTACTTAAATCTGGTTGTGATTAGGCTGGAGGATATAATGCTAACTTCTTAATTGTTTGGCCATTTGAAATTGTCATGTTACCTGATTTGGAACTAATATTAGCATCAGTTGTGGATAACCAAGGTCATCCATGGATAACTGGATAGCCAACAAGAGTTACCTTGGGTGATGATATCATGAAGTCAACAGGATATTCCCAAGAATCTAATGTAACTACTATATCTTCTATTATGCCACCTGGGGTGACAGTGGAACTATCTACAAGTTGTAAGATTGTTGGAGTGGTCCTTAATCCCTCTATACTCAACCTATGCATGGTATCCTTAGTCATAACATTAATAGCAACACCCAAATCTATTAGATCATTCTCCATAGACTGGCCATGAATTATAATATCAACAACCAGGCTTCCAAGATCAGAGTACTTTGGAATGACTATCTTTCCCAACATAATATTTCCAAGTTGACCAATAACATATACTATTTGGGGATCTTTTTTCTTGTGTCCAGGCTTCTTGAGACATGCCTCTTTAATGTATTTTCCATAAAGAGGAACATCTTTAATAGCTTGAAAGAGTGGAATCTGTATATGCATGTTTTTTAATTGATCAAGGATATCAAATGGTGTTTCTTCCTGGGGTATAGGTTTGTCCATCCTAAGCATTTGAGGAAAATGAGGATTAACTATGGTATGAACATCAACTTGACTTGATGTATTAGTTGGTGGGACTGTATTTGGAAAAGTAGTTTCTAGGAGTGGTGTCGATGTTGCAGGAAGGTCTGGAACTTCCATTATAACCAAAGGTTCTGGCGCAAGTAGAGTAGTGCTAGAGCTTAAGTGAATATTAGTTATTTCTAATGCATAGGCATGGTATTATTGAGCATCAATAGCATACACTAGTTTTTGTTGTTGTTGCTTGTTGTTAGGATTGGGTTGTGGCTGAGCAGGTAATTGTGTTGGCCTTGGAGGAGGACTTGTAGTTGTAGGAGGTGGCATAAGTGTTAGGTGAGACACTAGAGATGGTAATGATTGATAACCAAGATTTTTATTAGGCCATTGTTGGGGTCCTTTCCACTGGTTATATGGTTATCAATTCCCTTATGGTGGCTTCCATTAATTTTGAGGTTGTGTCCATTGGGTTTGTTGTGAATTAAACCACTGGTTCTATTGAGTATTAGGCCAGGCATTGTTCCAAGCAGGTTAGGAATATTGAGAAGGATATTAAAAATTATAGTTCTTTTATTGGTTATTATAAGGATTAAAAGATTGCAAAGGTTCTTGAGGCATACCTTATCTTGGGGCCCATGGCCAACGTTGAGCAATAAAGAATACTTTCTCATCCTCTCCTATTTTCCTGAACTCAATAGGAAGGTGTTGGGTCTCCAAATTTTCCACTAGCTTACACTGACAATCCTTCTTTTGTTGCCAACAGTGAGGGTAGTATTCAACTAGCTTTGCCTTGGCATCTTCGTGCCTCTTTTTGGCTTGCATTGTGTCTAGTTGTGTAGAAACATAATTGATAATATCTTTTTTGAAATCTGGTAGAAGGTTTGAGATTTCCATCTTAGAGATGTCATAGCTATTTCATTTAGCAAGTATGGGTCAAAATCCTCTACCCTTTTTCACTGTTGATCTTGAATAGTTAAGATAGATTTTCTTAAGATCATCCCAAGAAGATTGAGATATGTCTGCTCCATCCATAAGGTCCAATGCTTCAAGATAGTTGGCATTTACTCCCCTTAAGAAAATGAGTTTTTGTGAATCCTCCTACAATGCATGCTGAGGATTCTTCTGCAGATTATACAAGAAGCATGAAATGTAATCTTCCAAAGTTTCATCTTCCTTTTGTGACATATGAAAAAATTCATCTCCTCTCAAGTTGCCCCCTTTACAATTCTCTTTATACTTTTACAGAAACAAATTCTTCATCTCATTCCAATTAGTTGTTGCATTAGCCCCTAATCCCATAAACCATCTTAGAGTTGACTCCTTCAATGTTGCTGGAAACAACTTGAGTTTGTGGCTATCAGTGTTGTAATCAAATCTTTGTCAAATAATGTCAACTCAAATAGAAAGGTGTTAGAGTCTTCAGTGATTAGGCCATAGAACTTCAAAAGTGCAGCAGTGGGTATGTTTTTTAGATTAGCATTATTTATAAGGCTAGGAAGAGGAAATGGAAAGGTAGGTTGTGCTATCACTGCAGGTACTTGGGAGTGAATTTGTGGCTAGGAAATGACAATAGCCAAAGGATTATTAGTAACAGGTACACTTGGGGTGGAATTATCAAGAAAGTTGGCCAAAATTTCAGCAAAAGGTCGAAGGTCAGATGGATCAAAAGGTTCTTCTACATATGAAGATGTTAAAGAAAATTTAGGACTTGCATCAACAAAAGGTAATTCAACTTCTCCAAATTCTTTGTTCAAATTAATAGGTTCTCTTGGAAGGAATTTTCCATAGACATCTCATCTTCTTCCTCTTCGATGCATGCAAGTAATTGGGTAAACTTGTGAAACAAGTTCAGGACTACAAACTAATATCTACAAAAAAAGGAAACTATCTAAAATGACTCAATAAGGTTCTTAGCTTGACACCATCCCTGACAATGACGCCAAAAATGAACAACCCCATCATAGGTAATAATAATCATGCCAAAGCTTCTCCTAGGAATAGTGTATTTAAACTAAGTATTATTTTACCTATCATGAAGTGCATTTAAGTTCTCAACCCAGGGACATATACTTGAAATGGGACAACACCGTTTGTGCACTAAGTCTCTCATGGAGTCATGTTGCTTAAGCTACAGGAAGGAAAATACATGAAAGAAACTTACACTATTGTTGCAGGAAAGTAAACACACACAACTACTTCATGGAAATGATGTTGACAACTACAATTTCAATCTTAACCTATTCTACCAATCCAAAGCATTCACTATGATTATTTATGCAGGTGTTGCGGGAACATACACAGTGTATAGTGCTATAGGAAAGAACAATGAATTATACTTGAAATTTTGTAAATTCTTAAACTACTTACTCTATTCTACTCTAATCCACCTCCCAAGTGGGCCCCATTGGTTAGCTTATGCTAGCTATCAACATAAAATATAACTCAAAATAACTCCTTCATTGTATTTCAAGAAAAAATGATTACATCATCATAAAACAATACACATAACTAAAAGCGTAACTTTGCTTCAAGTTATAGCAACAATACAATCATCTGACTAACTTGATTTCTAACAATCATATCCCTTTATATAGAGTATTAATACTTATTTGAACATAAAGATAAGGTTTGACTAATTTGTGCCATAAAGAAAGGAGAATGCAACAGCCCATGACAGAATATCATAAAGACTGAATAACCGCTTCAACAGAATATTGACCACAGAGGAAATATAGCATAAGTATGTTCCTATATTCCCTGAAACAATCATTCCTTCAATTCATCATGCATGTTTTACTGTATCATAATTGTTCTCTTCATCGTGACTGAGTCTTCTTCGCTTCTTCATTAATATTTATCAATTTACTCTCCAGTCGCTCCTCTTTCCCTTGCAAGTTAGTAGCACATGCATATATATTCAAGTATTCAACCATTCAATTTAATCCAAATATTATGACATACATTTAAATAATTATATGAAATACTACATCATATATATAATATTTAGCAAGGTATGTCAACTACTATCTACCGGTAGGTTTTGTGGATTTGAATGTACTTATAGCATGTACATAAGTTCAAGTACTTTAAAAGACACAAGTGTTTTGGAAATGTCTAGAATAGAGCATAAAATTAGTATAAACAAAGATAAATTATTGCCCCATCAATGTTCCCAAATCGAGATTTCTAATCCTAAATGCAAAAACTACTACATGTAGTGTTTCACAAAATTCAAGTGTAACTCCCCCCAAGAGTTCCATTTCATGCTTACCCACATTTTGAATTTTGGGATTTTTCATACCAATTGCATATTTCATTACATGTCATTCCACATGTAATGTAAAATGTAATCACCTCAAAAATCCATGATTACATTTATTGCCTTAATCCTTCTTTGTTCCAAAATCGGGATTTTTAGCACTCATTGCATGTTTCGTCGCATGTAATGAAATATGAAGTCACCTCAGAAGTTCCCAACAAAAGTTTGTTCCAAATCCACTATAATTTCAAAATTAATATTTTCGAGACCCATTACATGTATTGTTACATGTAATCAAAAGTGTAACTACCCCAAAAATTTCCATGTTAAGTTTACCCAAATCAGATATTTTTACACCAACTACATGTATTGTTACATGCAGTCAAATGTGTGGTCGCATCTAAAATCTCCTACAATATCAAGTTTACTCTTTTTAAAAAAGCAATTCCAAGTGCAAATCAAGGATTTTTTACTCGATTGCGAGATAAATTGCACATGCAATTCCAAGTGCAGTTGGGTCCAAAAACCCCAATTTCACTTACAGTCTCATGTTTTTCCCATGTAGTAGGAAATTTTTGGTCCAACTGCATAAAATATTACAGGTTGAACTACATGCAGTCAAATCTGTAGTGCACCTCAAAATCCCCGAATTGCAACTATGGCCCACAAAAAGCAACCTTTTCACTTCAGCCTTGTTTGAAGCAAAGCTTGCAGATATGATCCACCAACATCTCAGTGTTACAAGTGCTCATCTAAATCAAAAGGGCCAACCATCATGCATGAAAACAAAATGAAACTCAAGTTTCATAAATATTAGAATGCTTTCAAGATAATTTTTCAAGCAGGTGCTAAAGGACCAATAAGAGGGATTGTGAACATTTTTCCAATCATGGGTGAGAATGAAAATCATTTTTATTTTTTTATGCCACCAAATGCAGATGCTCCCACCCATGTACAAATTTGAAGATTTCTAGCACTTGGTGATATGGTGATAGTAAAACCTCTTTGATAGAGGTTAATGTAATAGGAGTCATATTTTGTCAGACACTAAGTTTATTTTTCATCATGCATTTTATTTTTAGTTTTGACAAGTTACATGTAAAGCATAAAATTGCAATTACATATGTAATGGTACATGTAAAGTAACAATTTGCAATTACACATCTTGCTACATGTAATCACATTACGAAGGACTGTAATGTTGAATATGTGAACTCTAGTTAGTTAGTTTTCCATATTTTTCTCATAGCCTCTCTTCTATAAATACAAGAGGGCTCATTGTATATAGGAATCTTTTATGCATTGCAAGAAAACTCTTGTGAAATTGTGCAAGTTCAAACTTTGCTTTAATTTGTGCAAGATGATTTTTGAGTGAATAAAAAACAAGTATTTTCAATATTTGAGTTGAGGAGACTTGTGGAATTATTTGTGTTGTTATAAAGAGAGACTTAAATCTAATCTTGTATAGACTTTGTGCTATAATTGTCAATTTGAGTTAGTTAAGAGTGACTGCGTAGACTTTGAGCTATGGTTCATATTGAAATTAAAGATAGAAAATAAGTTTCATCTATTCAAGTATTTGTGCTTATCTTATTGTTGCTTCATAGTTTAAAACCTTTTCAGGATAGTGTATAATTTTGTGAGCTTATATATATTCCTAAGTCTATAGTCAACTAGTATGCTTAACAATTAATCTTTCGATTGATTTTAAGTTTATTGGTATTATTGCCCCAACTAGTACTTAGAGGTGAAATTGTAAAAGTCTTTAGTTTGTAGAGTGCATCTTTATGAAAGTGAAATCCTTCCTGAAGAAAGGGGAAGTGATATGTGAAACACCCAATTTTAGATTAAATTTGAGTTTGTTGTTAAGTTTTAGTTTAATTAGTTACAATAACAAGGGTGCCTCCCCTAAGTTGAGAGGAGAGATTATTTCTCATACATTGTGTCTAAATATCCCATTTTGCAAGTAGTGTGTCTATGACTACCTACAAAATATTTAGCCAACAATAATAACAAAAATTTAACTTGACCTTGGCCATAAGGTATCAATTACGAGTTGCAATCTTCTGATTCCCTTTTTAGTGTTAAAATTTTTTGCTCTTCCCCACAATAGGTGAGTGCGACACCTTTGCAACCAAGTTTACCACTAACAAATTTCTCAACTACAATGTTGTAGTGTAAGGTGTAGGTAGGAAGTAATGGAAGTTAAGGTGGTGGATAGGGTGGCCATGTGGTGGAATGTACCCCAACTTGTACACAAGATAAATAAATTACATTTAGGGTGGGCCCTACACACGTCCCAGTCGAGGCACCAAAATGATACAATGGAGACACCTTTGTAATGCCCAAAAATAGAGCTAAACACAACTACAATTTTTTTTCTAAAACCTACTATTTAAACTACTAACGTACGCACATATGCAACTATGCTTGCTGAAGTCTACACTAACTATTATAAGTTTCACACAAGTTAGGTGAAATCAAAGACCCAGTTGACTAGGATTGACCAATACTACAAATGGACCAAACCCTAATGTCAACTAATGTCATTGATCTAGAGTGAGTCTGACCAACTAACTAGGGTTAGCGATGTTAAATGATATAATCATGGAAAAACTAAATGTGGTCTAATCATCTGGTGATAGAGAGTTTGACCCTAAACTAATGTCTAAGCTTAATTGTTAAGGGTCTAATCCCTGTAAGTGTTATCCAATCTAGTTTACTAAACAAAGATTGGCTTGACTAAACAATTTAATAAAATCCAAAAATTAATATAAATAATGAAGTTAGAATAATGTTAAATCTAGTCTCTTAAACAGATTTAAAACCATTCAATTCGATGCATTTAATAAAACTTTACAACTATACAATTTTAAATAAACTCAATTAACACAATTTATAATACATCAAACGAGGATAAATTCAAGAATTCATTGACAACTATTTAAGAGATATTTAAAACAAAATTAATAATTTAAAAGGCTATTAAAAATCTACAACAACCCTTTAATTATTTAATTTCATTATATCGTCATCATTTAACCATTAATAATCAACTCACTTAAATAATTACCCCTTCAAGGTCTTTTAACCTTAAGGCCTATAATAAGATCTAAATAATAAATTAAACTTGAATAATTTTCAATAAAACTAAATTAATAAATCACTTTATTTATTACTTACTAATTATATATATTCAAATCTAAATTTTAAATCTAATTAAGTCTCCCTAGAAGACCACAAGCAAATCCAATCTCAACATCCTTCTAGGAATTCTTAGAAAGTTTTCAAACTTCTAGACTTAATACTAAAGTCAATAATAAACACTATGGTTAAAAATTTAGTTAATTTGAAGTCCATAGAAATATAATATCATTATTTTCTAGACCAAATAAATTTATAAAAAGCCAGCATAAAATGAGAGTTTTTGGGTTTAACCTCTTAGGGCTTGCTGGTTATGTAAATTTCATATTTAATTATTTCCTTATTTAAAGTTATGTTTGTTTTATTTATTAACTTATATTATACTAACCCTCTTTTGAATTTTTAATAAATAAATATTAAAAATTTAATTCATTCTCTTATTATATTTTTTTTTTGAAATTTATTATACTGAATTTATTTTATATTCTTCTCTAACCCTTTCCTATGATTTAATTTCCTGCAGGTCAGGCCAAAGGGAGAAGGGCACGCCACCGAGCAAGGTTGCCATGGCGGCCTCACCATAGTCAGTGGTGGTAGCAACATCGATGCCACCACTATGGTGGGCGGCCGAGCACACAGTGGGAGCCAACGAGCAGTGCTCCACCGCACCCCCCACCCCACTATGGCAATACAGTGGGCGGGGACGAGATGACTGTAGCCATACTGCTCTCCCCACTGTGTCCCACAGTGGGGGGGCGGGGCCGCTGAGAGCAGTCACCCCACTAGGGTTGTCAAGTAGGGCCTTGCCCTCCCCGACCTCCTTTTCTCAGACTTATTTTATTATTTTATTTTAAAATTTTTTAAAAAATGAAACTTTTAAATTTTGTTTAAAATAAACATGAGTATCGGTAAACATATGCTAAGTTATATTTATTTTTATTTGTTAAATGTGTGTGTGTGTGTGTGTGTGTGTGTGTCTGTCTGTCTGTCTATATATATATATATATGTGTGTGTATATATATATACATATATATATGTATATATATATATATATATATATATATATATATATATATATATATATATATATACATACATACATATATACATACATATATATATACATATATATATACATATACATACATACATATATACATACATATATATATATACATATATACATATATATACATATACATATACATATATATATATATATATATATAA